>APFE030187459.1:0-14827 GCA_000404065.3 Pinus taeda | reverse complement strand
GAACATTTTCTATGATTTTGGCTTTCTAAGAGATTTAGTGAAAAATCAAGGTACCCAGTTCAATTCCAACCTAATTGATAGGATAACCAAGCAACATCACATTCACCATTAGAAGTCCACTCCCTACTACCCCCAAGAAAATTTGAAGGTAGAGGTCACCAATAGAGCCTTAAAGAACACTCTTATTAAGGTAATTAGTTGCAACAAGAGAGACATGGCATAAAGGCTTGTGGGGGCCACTTTTCCTACAATACCACATGGAAAACCACCACTTGTTTCACTCCCTATGAGCTAGTCTATGGAAAGAAGGCTTTGTTACCAGTTGAGTTGGAATACAACACTTTGAGGATGGAACCTCATCTAGATATAGATTTGAGCAAGGCACAATATGAAATGATACAACAACTAAATGACTTGGATAAGTATAGGATGCAGACCTTGTTGCATACTGATATTGCACAACTACAAAGGAAAATATGGCATGATAGACACATCAAAACTAGAGCCTTCCAAAAAGGTGATTGAGCTCTCTTGTATGAATCTAGGTTTAAGGACTTTAAAGTAAATCTCATGAAAAAATGGTTGGGACCTTACTTGGTGGAAAAATGATATACCAATGGTTTTTTCAGGATCAAATCCATAAATGAGGAGCATATCCCACTGTTAGTGAATGGTTACAAAATGGAAGTTTATATGAAGCCCCTTTTCAGGGCTGAATTTACAGTTTCAATAAGAAAGAAACTAAATTGAAAGAACTAATGGTCCCAATCCATCCATCCCCCGACCAATAAAAAAAGAAGAGAAAAAAAGAAAAAAAGAAAAAATTATTAAGTGAAAACCTCCTTTGAAGTGCTTGAGAGAGGCTCATTGCTGAAAATGTTCATGAGGCAGTCATTTAGTTTGGAAAAAGGAAAAAAGAAAAAATAGAATAAAGCTCGAGGTGAAAAACTCTTTTGAAGTGACCGAAGTGGGTTCTTTGGTTGAAAACCTCCATGAGGAAACCGTTGAGCCTAGAAAGAAGACAAAAAGAAGAGAAAAAAAAAGAAGAAAAAACATATTGATTTTTCATCATCTTTGAAATTGATTTTTGTGCCCGAACATTTTTCCCTACAACAGAGGAAGAAACAACAATGAGTTCAACCAAAATTAACATACTGCAAAAATAAAAAAGAAAAGGGATAGTTTGGCACCTATTTCAAGTCATTAACATAGATTTCCTCAAGGCTGGCCCAATTGGTATCCCTGTATCATTTTCCATTCCCTTATTTCATTTCCAACACCATCCATCTCACATTCCTCACTTTCCAAAGGTTTTATGCAGCATTCCTGAAGTGCTACAGAAAATTCCAAAACTGTTATAAAGAAAACCTATCTCCGAAAAAATCTACAAATCCATTTTCTTTTTTATTATCTTGTACAAAGGAGAGTAGCAAAAAGGTACTAATAATTATCCTTTCCATGTCCGAGATCCACAAGTGTGCTCTTCTTACTCTGTTATCCCTATTTCACCGTATGGCAAGCCTATTTCCTTCACTTTTTCATCACATACAACTTGAAAACTTCTCCATCCACATTTCATCCATCCTTATGAATTATCAAGTCACTAGCATTAACTGAGAAGATTTTTGACTGAGATTGAAAGGCCTCTATGCCTGCTATAGGAAACTAAACAATCTTGTAGCAAGCTGTAAAGACTCTACGGTCCCAAATTTTCCAGCATATAAGGAGCTCTCTATGGGAACCATATTTTTCCACAACTCCACAACTGTAGAAGCCACCTCTAGGATTGATGAAGAAGTCCTAAGAAGCTACAAGATCCTCTGTAGACTAGGATGCATTGTACACAAAAAACAACATCCAGCTAGGCTTCAAAGAACTTGCAACCATGGAATTCATCAACACCAGGCTTCCAAAAGGTAAACACAAGGTATGGATCCCCGAACTCTCTTTGAATTCATCTTAAGCATAATGTTTAAAAAAAATAAAAATAAAAGAAATGCAAAAATCAAGGTTCAAATAATCTAGTAGTTGTAAACTAACCAATAGTTCAAGCACCACTTTTCCTATAGTTGTCCTCCCATGTGTGGTAGGGGAGTAAGACAAATGAGTTACATCTTTATCTCATTCGAAAAAGGTGGTCATTGTTTTAATGATGTAATGGCCAAAGGAGGATGAGGTGGCAATACGTCCTATAATCACATTTAAGAGTGGAGTGGTAGATGGAATAACCAACACTATGCATTGATTCCCATCCTTACCACCCCATAACCACGCCTTACCCTTGTAATCACCTCCATTAAAAAAATATTGGTACTATTTCCTTCGATGAGGTGCATACCATTGTGAACAACGATAGGTGAATCTTAGACAACTACAAAGTCATTATAGGTTGCGACATGACTATTACAAACCATTATAGGACTAAAACATGGTTTACTACAAGACTATGTAAATTGCTACTAGATTTAAAAAAAATAAACTATCAAATGAGAACCGTACCGAGTTCTAATTTTTTTGAGGTAGCAAAAAATCATCCAATTTTGAAAAGTGCCGATTCATAAAAACCTTTTTTTTAGCATGTTTGTGACATTTTAAATTTTCTTATGTATCAAGTATGAACATTTTTCAAAATGTTAGTGATTATCATGCCGATTTAGAAAAGCGTTGATGCAACATCAACCGCTTTCTTTAGAGGGCTTATTTTTGACACTTTAAATTTGCTAATGTATTAAGTGTGGATAATTTTTTTTAAAATGTTGGCGATTTTCATGCGGATTTTGAGGAACATCAAGATTTTTTTAAGACATATTTTTGACACTTTAAATTTGCTTATGATGTAAGCATGCACAATTTTGTTTTAAATGTTGATTATTTAACCATTTTTCAAGTTATTTTATTCCTCTTCTTATTATTCGTCCTAAAATGTTTGTTTTTTAAGGGTTTTTCAAACTTGTATTTTTGTTTTTCCTTGCATTGTTTTTTTATAATGAAATTTTCAATTTTTTTTTACAAAGTTAAAAAAATATAAACTTTAATATTAGTTGAGGTTAGGATTATATATATAATATATATTATATTTATATAGTATATATTATATAATATATATATATTATTATATATATATATATATATATATTATTTATTATATATATATATATATTATATAATTATATATAACATATCGTTAATTATACTTTAATACACATTAAACTACTTTAATTTAACATCGACAAAAATGCCATTTTGCCATATTTTATAATAAAAGTACGCCATTTCATTGACCTTTTTCGCTAAAAACATGTTAAATAATTTTTTTATGAAAAAATTGGAATAAAAAATAAAAAATAACATATTTTTATTTTTTTTTTTTTTTTTTTCTAAGATAATGATATTTTGAAGTTTTTCTTTAAAAAAAGTCAAAATAAAACTACGTAAAAATAACAAAAAATTAAATTTAAATTGAAAACATAAAAAAATTAAAGAAAAATACAATTACAATTAAAAACCATTAAAATATAATATTTTAAAGAAAATACAAAAAAATAAATTTAACCCAATTAAAATTAAAACATTAAAACACAATAATTAAAAAAACATGAAATTATATTTTTTAAAGAAAAGGAAAAAAATAATTGAAAAAAATTAAATATTAAATTAAAAAGCATTAAAAAAGAAAAGAAAAGAAAAAAACATAAAAAAAATATAAAGTGAAAATGAAAATTATAAAAAACGTTATAAAAATCATTTTAAAAAAATTAAAAAAAATAATAAAAAACACCGAAAAAAACTTTAGTGAGCCCCTTGAGGGGCCGGGGTGACCTGCCCACCCTGGCCTGTGGCGCCTCAGGCGACTGGGGGCCTTCCCCCTAGCCTCCCTATGGGTCGCTGGACAGGGTGGGGGGAGCTATGTCCCAACCCCCCGAGGGGTTGTATGCTAGGGAAAGGGGAGATTCGTGCAAATATGCTTGCCTTGGCCCGTAGCCTCTAGGGCCACTAGGCTGGGCGAGGTCTAATTTTTATTTTTAATTCTTTTTATAATGTTTTTTTGAAGTTTTTTTTTTTTTTTTAAACAAAATTGAGTATGATTTTATTAAATTTGAGCCAGTTCTTAGCCAAAAAAACGCAGAGATACATCATCCATGAGTTAACCCTACTGGGAATTCAGTGTATAATGCATGCTTCTTCTAATTACATAGAACATAACTGCCATAGGGCATTCTTATACAAATTACAAGACATTAGATAGACTAATTACATAACCTGAGCGTGTCTAAGCAAAATTTCAAAATTTAAAGTTGAACCACTATCACCAATCAATGTCACTTGCAAGCAAATTAAGATCAAAATCACACATCCAACTTATGTTTTGATGACGAGTGTCATTCCTTTGATATGCTTCTCAACGCGTCCACTTCATCATACAATCGAGAGATTTGAAGTTTGAGGGTTTGCACTTCTTCTGCGAGAGCAATGTGAGAGTGATTTAACTAACAAAACTCAATTTGCAACTCACGGTCAGCCTACCAGAGAATAATGTGTAAAGAGAGACAACAGGAACACGGGCTTTCAGAACAAGAAGACACAGAAAAATCAGTAGAAATAACTGATATTGAGTTAGACATGAGTAAGGGCACAACTCCGTCTAGAGAAACATAGGAGCCATATGCATCACAAACTCAAATGTTAGAAAGGCAGCTCAGTGTAGAAGTCTCCTCATTCAATAAGCATACTGATAGAGATAGGGACATTAAGGACAGGTTCAAAGAAATCAAAATGAGAAATGAGAAAATGAAGGCACAATATTATGCACAGTATCTCAAGCTTACACCTACCAATCAAACCAAGTTGATGTAAACTTTTGACATCAAGGAAGGAAAGATGCAAATGTCTTTCATAAAGCCAACTATACAACAACCAAGGACATCAACAGATTTCAAGAAGGTCAATTTTGAGGTATTGGCAAGGGATATTCATCACTTTGACCAAATTGAATTTCACAAACAGGCTGGAGAAATGATTTACTCCACCCTTACCAGAAAATCCATAGCTTCCCATTAGTTGCAGAATTCATTGAACAACATTTCAGCCCAATATCAATTAGAAAAGGACTCCTCATAGGCCAAAGACACACCAGAATCAAGTCTTTGGAAGACTTAGTGATTGAATTGGGACATGATCCCAAAGACATCAAAGCTACTGAACAACTGATCAAGAAAAATAATGATGACATTGCAGCACTCAAGAAGCAATTGAAGATACCTCAACTGCAGTATCCCCAGACACAGGAAGTATTGGAAAATCAAACAAGGAATGAAGAGTTGATGGACTTAGTCCTTAAACTAAATGATCATTTGAGGGAGATAGAAAAGGAATTGGATAGATTGATCCAATTAAAGAAAACTAATATTGCCACTACCTCAAACAATGTCATCCCAGCAGTCACCACAGTTGTTCCTTCCACATTGGCAGCCTCATTGGCTCCCACAGCTCTAATGGCCACAACACAACCGGTTTCTACAGAATCTACATCAGCATCAGGTACGTCATGTGAAGAAGCAGCAAAGTTGGTTAAATCTATGGAAGAAATGTCCATACAGGCAATAGAGATGAATAAGCTCAAAGAAAAGGTGACAAGCTTGGAAACTGATTACAAGCTTAACAAAATCATGCGCAAAAAAAGAAATGCAAAAAGCTGCCAGGATGAGTGAAAAGATTGAAAGCCATGGAAAAGGACCTAACATTGAAAGAACCCCTTGGGCAAGCTAAGGAACTACTATGGGCCAATATAATTGACTCTATCAATGATATTTGGCCATCTATTCAAGTAATTTTTGAGCAAATAGAGTTGATAAAGATGGATACAGAGGCCATCCAAAAAGTAAAAGAAGAATTAGGAGAAATGCCAGAAGAGGCTGCTAGAATTATCCAGTTTCTTAACAGCAAGAATAATTATGAGATTTAGGAATTGGAAATAGAGGATAGAACGGAGACAATTTTGGAGGTGAGAAAGGTCCTCTCCAAGAGGAACCTAATGCAAAACTTGGAGGATAAGTGTCAGAATATGCAAGTAGCATTGACAGATTTATGGCTATGTTCCAAATTTTAAGATAAAAGGGATTAACCAGTGCCTTAGTGATTAATGACAAGCTCATGACACAAGAGGATTACAACAAGAAAATCAGAGAGGTAGCAAAAGATCAGGTGTATACAGCATCAATGAAGGCATTGCCAACAAGCATAGTACTCTACCAGACATTTGAAAACTTGTTTTACCTCCAGCATGAGGTTAAACACTTGTTTATCAATAAGCCTAATTTTGCCAAATACACCGAGGCAGATGAAATATATAGAAGTATGCTAAAAATCCAATTACCTGATGCCGAAAAATGGGAGAAATCAACTGATTTACTATAGAAATATGCAGTCAAAAGGTTAATGTATAGTAAATGTAAAACAACATGGTAAAAGGATGAAGACAGATCAACAGGGTCAAAGTGTATCAGATGAAAGGCTAAAGTAAATGAAGCTTCCAGCATGAAATATCAAACAACAAAGCAGCATAAAGGGCTAAAAATCAAACCATAAAAAGCCAAAAGTACCAAAATAAAAGGGATAGCATGAAGCAGTTCAATAGTTGTCTCTATCTTCTTGCAAGAAGATATTTTTCTTTCCTATATTAAATCTCAAATCAGTTTGAGATATTTTGTAATAAACTTTTGTATAAATATTTCACAATTCGAAGTACGTAGGGTAGATTCTATTAGAAATTTCTATAGACTTTTTTATCAAGAAGAACCAGAAGGTTATTGTATCAGTTGATGAGCCATCAAGCTGGATTGATTAATAAAGATCAAACTTTTCCAAGGATTGATGTGTTGAGCAAATTTCAGACAAGTATTTTCATATGTTATTGTCATTTTCTCAAAGTTATTCATAATCTTATATGTGTTTCAATCTAAATTCTATAACTGGAATAATATTTCAGAACTTGTTTAAATCACATTATACTTTAACAGTTAAGCATTTAAAAGTTTTCTTTTGATATTTAAATTAAAGAATTCTTAATTGCTTTTTGGTTTAGATTGATTTCATGAATAATCCAAGTTAAAGGATTCTTAACTTCCCTTTGATTTTGATTACCCCTTCCTTCCTCATTCATTATCCGGGTCTAAGAACCCTTAATTTTTCTCCCACCCTAAGTGAAACCCTTTCACCCTTCTGTCTCAAACATCTGAAATACACTCTACTATCTTGCCCTTGAAACAATCCCCTTTAGTGAGTTAATCCGTTTTTGCTTCCTTATCAGTTGACTCTATAGTCCAATGGTCTAAAATACATCAATTTATCCATCTGTCTAAGCAGATCCCACCACCAATCTCAAACACAAATCAAAACCCCTTGAACAATCATAACTAGCCTAAAACATCTTAACTAAAACAAAGTTAAATTTTAAAGAGAGAGCCCTCTCTGAGCATCAGGAAGGCGAGGTCCTGATCTCCAAAAGTGGATAGTGGTTACCTTTGGTTTTTCCTACTTTTTACTTCAAAGGAATTATCAGAGTGATAACACTAAGTAGGAAGTCGACCTTACCTTGCAACTTTTTCTAAATTTAACCTTACCTTACCTTATGGATTTTTTTATTAATATAAATTTACTGTAAAATTAGGTATAATTGAAGAATGTTTTTTTTTGCAAGTGCAATTATGAAAAATGTAATATTGACAAAATAAAAAAGGAACTATCACGATCTCAGAAAAATGATGTTAACCATCCTCAAAACTCATGTTCCAAAATTGTAAATTAGGTAATTATAAATTGTGGAAATTGCCTTGCAAATTGGGTTGATAGTCCTGTGTGGAAAATATAGATTCAAAAATATGATCTTCATGAGAAGTTTGAAATTATGTAATATTAAATTCAAATAAAGTCCTCTAAGGAGAAGGACAAATTTGTAAAAGAAGTTGAGAAGTTTAGTCCAGGGAAATTCAAAGGTTAGGTAGAGTTGGAAGGTTAAGAGTTAGTGATGATGTCTCATAAATAAAATCCTTATATGGTAGAAGAGGGAATTTGTTTGAAATTGTAAATTATTTCTTTTGTTTATGAAATTCCATTATGTAAATATGTTACAAAAAATATTATAAGTTCCTTGGTTTGATCTTTCAATTAACCCGTGTCTTTGTTAGGGGTGGGTTTGGTGAACCTTGTGGTTGTAGTGGTAGTGGAAAAAATCAACCCTGTGTCATGTGAGTATGAGACTACCTAGTTGTCAATTCCACTAGTTCTAGGGGAAAAAATGAAGAAGCCATTATTAACCAAATTCTGTTGGACATTTCTAATATTGCTTTGAAATTTCTATTTATTTTTTTCACTATTCACAATGGTTTGGAAAGTTATGAGGATTTATGTTTGTGTAGTGTAGATTTATCTCATGTATTTGATGCCTTCTCTTATTATCATGTTTTATTTTTCTACTAAATGGATATGGACTTGTATGTGTCAGTTGTTGGACGCGACCCAACTTGGTCGAAAGAGAGAGTCATATAGATGAATTGATCATAATTTCTATATGTAGTCTGTATTTTGGGCCTTGAAAGGAAGGATTCTTATCTGAGTGCGCGGAGGCCTTGGAAGAGTCTGCAACTAAGTGCAAAGACCACCTACAACTAGGTGCACATGTCGAAGAAGTTGTATGTACGGAAAGATCCATCTTAATAAAAAAGAAGAAGTTTTGGTGAAGTCTTGCATATATGTATTCTTAATATGTGTTCCTATGTACTAATACACACGCTTCTTACTTATTTATGCAAAAGAATACATGTTATCTTATTCTCTGATATGTTTATGTAATAAGTGCAAATCCATGAAGTAAAGCATCTACGCAAAGTCTTTTATGTATGAAAATTTGTAGATCAGTATAAAATATAAGAAAACACATGGGTGCCATAATGCAATATCCCTCTAGCTTTAGAAACCTGGTTTTACAACCTCCCATAACCGCTTCATGTGAGACTGCGATCATTTTGTAGGTCGTTCTTGAAAGGGCTAGTGGTTGAGGGTTTTGTTGGTGTGCAATGCACTTTGAACCTAGGTCCAAGCCCCTTAAGCCAACAAATGCTTCTGTTTCCAAGACCTGGATCTATTTGATGGATATGTTTTAGCGTCTGTCGAAGAAGAAAATCCAGGAGTGGATTGAACAAAAGAGCGATAATTTTCATTTCAAGAAAACAAAAATCCGCGATCGTCGATTGAAGCCCGGTTGCAAAAGTATCTCTATACAGAATAGCACGAGATATTCTTTGTGACATTTTCCAATGAACTATATGAATGGGTATCAAATTTAACCAAGCATAAGAATGGGTTTCAAAAATGATGAGCCTACTCCGTGGAGTCCTGAATCGATACAATGACTCAGGAATACTAACAACAATGTCTCAAGGGCACTTGATTTTTGGATTGACAGTATTCTAGGAGGATTTATTATTGAATTTGCAATAGACACAACTTTATCTTATGGCGAGGTTGAGTGAATATTTTTCAAGGGTCTGCGAGGTAAGTACCTAAATTCTTTAAAGTTGTGGATTAAAATTCTTTTGTGTGAAAAGGGTGTACTACGAATGCAGTCATATTAATGTTTGGACGAAGAGGGAATAATTTTGAACCAAGATCGAGATCTACGTGAAGTGGAAAGCGATATAAACTAGATCGCGAACCAAAGAACTTTATTGAAACTGACTATAGTCCCTTGTTAGGTGGGTCTGAGAATGAAGAAGAAGGGAGTAACCCCGCAACCCCATAGTATTCCCCCCTGATGATGCGTCGAAGTTAGGAGTTGAGAAAAATCAAGGCATCTTTGGGATTCACCATACATCTACTCCCATTACCCATACCCCTCCCCATAATTCCCCTACACCCACTCCCCCTCCCCCTAACCCCCCAAGAAGAAAAAAGGGTGATGACATTAATCTTCCTATCTTTAGAGGCCTTGGATGACATTAATCTTCCTATCTTTACAAATTGCAAAGCAGAGGGCCATTATAAGGATCAATTCCCTGTGTTTAGAGATTACTTGGCAAGCATAGCACCTAATCTAGTCAACCCAGGATCAAGCTTGTGGTGCAAGATTTGTAGAACGAGAGGCCAACATCACTCTAAATATTTCTATTTATTATAGAAGTACGTGTAGACCCCAAAGTAGTTTTTTTCAACTTTTGTAAGTTAGTGGGCCATGATGAGAGAAATTGTCTAAGTTATGACTTGATGATGGAGCGCACTACTGATGCTTATAGACTGCAAGCTGAAGGACATACATGTGAGGATCCAGGATAGCATGTTGGTCAAGGAGGCTTCCAAGGACGTGGATGAGGACAAGGAGGAGGAGTTGGTCGAGGACGTGGCTAGATCATCTATTATAATTGTGGACAGGCGGGACACTTCGCAAGAAACTTTTATAACCCTACTACAACCTGCAGCTACTGCAAATCTTTTGATCACGTGATTGAAGAATGTTTCATACTTATCGAAAATATGAAGGAGAAAAGGAACCAGCAGCCCACAACAAATATTCAAATGATGCCCGTTGGGGCAAGGGAGGATGAACCACGAATCAACATCATAACCAGGAGTGGAGCTGCGGCGGGAGATGATAAGGGTAAGAACAGGGTATAAGAGACATGGGTAGTAAAGACCATAGAAAAGGTCCCTAGGTTCATGGGAGAAAAGTGAAGCTTCATGGATGTCAGGGCTTCAACATCTAGTGCACAACCGAATTTGATGCTAAAGAAGGACTACGACAAAGTGTCTACTATGACGCAAGAATCAGATCCAAGTATTTTGAAGTCAATCTTGCAGAATTACATGAAGCTATTGAAGAATAAGAAGGTTGTCAAAGGACTCCTGGAGTTGATAGACTCCTGCGCTAATAAAAAAGTACCACGAAGCGATCTGCATGCAGTAAACAATTTACAATGACACAAGAAAAGAACAGGGAAGGAAATGAGATTAATTGCACAAATCGGGGAATATGATATGGATCAAGTAATCTTGTATTTAGGATCTCAATGGGAAGACCAAAGTTGCAATGGTCGCTTATACAGTTGAGGATGGCTAACCAATAGAAGATCATCCCTATGGGAAGGTTACATGTCATCATAGTAGACATCGAAGGAGTCCAAACCATTGTAGACTTCATAGTGATTGAAATTGTAGATTATAGCAAACCTTATCCGACGCTTCTTGGATTGGATTGGGCTTTTGATAATTTGGCGATAATCAATTTGAAGAAGATACAAATGGTGTTCAAAAGAGATGATATGAGGGTCATCATCCCTCTAGCCCCCTCAGAAGGATTGCGATATACAGAGCTTGTCCGGGATGAGCACTACGATCTAGATGTCGACAACATTTATCATATAGTAGTTAAGGAGGAGGATTGGATTAATCTTATTGCAGATGGAAAACTGGGCTGGGATCAGGACAGTTCTTGTACTTCAGATTCCGAGGAAGAAATGGAAAATTGGTAGAACATGTTATATGAAGTCTCTACCACAAAATCACTTCACTGCATAAATTCCAACGTATGTAATCCACCTTATTATGATGGGATCAGAGAAGTAAGCATGTTTCTTGAAGAGTATGAAAGAGAAATACTAAAAGAACAAAGGTTGCAAGATTTGGATGTAGCCCTGAGGTCTACACCTGCTAGATGGTGGAGTACACATAAAGGAAATATAGCAGATTGGCAGTAGTTTCGAAGATTAATATGGATCATGTTTGGATCAATTGACACAGAAATTGAAGTAAAGTATGATGGTAAGGTTGATCCCCAGGAGCATATTCATCGCTGCACTTTGGTTTGGAAATAAATTCCAGAACAAGTGTGGGTACATGGATTTATCCACACACTAGAAACGATTCCTATGAATTGGTATCTTGAAATAGAACTACAACCTAGAACAACAAAATCAAAAGATTTGGTTGAAGGGCTCATACTCACATTTAGTTTTGACGATGGTTGTCCATGTATAGACTCGGCTCTTCAGGAAATCAAAGTAAATACTTTTTACAATGAGGCTCCATTAACTTGGCAGCATGATTGGGCTGTGCAGTTACAAAATGCATTGGAATGTTATAATATCCTTGCCGAAGAAGATGAAGATCCACGAAATATTGATATAACCAAATCGAAAGGACATTGCAAAGTTGTTGGACCAGAACCAGAAATACTAGATATCATGCAGCTTGTAAAAACATGGAAAGTGAATATTGGGACAGATGAAAATCTGAAATTCATGACGATTGGAGACTATTGGGACGAAAATACAATTAGTGAAATCACAAAGCTACTACATGAATACTAGCAACTATTCCCTACGAATTTTTAAGAAATGAAGGGCATATTAGGGGACCGAGGAGTTATGAGGACCCTTCTGAAACCTGACACGAAGCCATTGAAGCAAGTACCCTATATGTTGAACCCAAAATACAAGGAAAAAGTGAAGGAAGAACTAGAAAAAATGCTAGCAACAGGGATCATCAAACCTGTTGAAGAGTCTGAATGGGTAAGTCCCATGTTAGTTTAGGAAATGAAGACTAATGGAGAGATCAAAATTTGTGTTGACTTGAGGAAACTAAATGATGCATATGTGCATGACCCTTTCCCTACACCATTTACAAATGAAGAATTGGATAATGTAGGAGGTCACGAGGCCTATTCTTTCACAAATGGCTTTTTGGGTTACCATCATATTAGGATTGCGCTAGAAGATATACATAAGACAACTTTTGCAACAGAGTGAGGCCCATTTCAGTACACCGTGATGCCTTTTGGCCTGAAGAGTGCACCTGCCATATTTTCTAAAGTTGTAGTCGCTACATTTAAGGAGTACATACACAAATTCCTGGAAGTTTACTTTGATGATTGGACAATATTTGGGTTATTAAAGAAGAATATTGCGAGCTTAAGGCTTATGCTGGATACATATAGGCAGCATCAGATTTCACTTAACTTGAGGAAATGTATATTTTGTGTGCCTTATGGCATAATATTGGGGCATATTGTGTGCAAACAAGGTTTGCTAGTGGATCCCATGAAGATAGTCATCATTGTGAACTTGCCAGCGCTGAAAATAGTGAGACAACTGCGCATGACGCTTAGACACACTAGCTATTACAGAAATTTTATAAAAGGGTATACACAGATAACTGCACCAATGGAGAATTTATTGAAGTAAGATGTCACTTTTAAATGGGACAAAGAATGTCAGAAGAGTCTAGATATATTAAAGGAGAAGATGGTAATTTCTTCGATCTTATTTTTTCGGACTATGGTAAGGAATTCCATGTACATGTCGACGCATCTTGCATAGTTCTGGGTATAGTGTTGGCACAACCAGGAGCAGGCGAAGTTGATCACCCCATATATTTTGCAAGCAGAAAATTGCCCAAGGCAGAAAAGAACTATACTACAATAGAAAGAGAAGGGTTAGATATGGTTTATGCATTATAGAAGTTCATGTACTACTTGTTGGGAGCACATTTTAATATGTTCATTGACCACTCCGCACTAAAATATTTGGTGAATAAGCCTGTTTTAGGAAGAAAATATCTTGATAGTTATTTTTGTTCCAGGAGTATGATTTTGAAGTTGCAGTCAAGCTAGGAATATTGAATATCGAGCTCGATCATCTGTCAAGATTGGAGATAGGAGAAGAACCTACCATTATCAAAGATAACCTACCCAATGCACATTTGTTCACAATTAGAGTCGTGGATGATCACTTCATGAATAATATTCAGTTTTTGGCCACACGAATGGCACCCAGAAAGTACACTACACAGAAGAAGAAGGAGTTTGTGATAAAAGCAATTGATTTCACATTGATTGCAAGGCACTTATTGATCTAGGTGGATCTCTAGATACCAGTGGCATGGTAAGAAAAACACAAAAATTCAAAGTGGCAAAAAGTCGATTAACTGGACGTCAGATCGAATTTCTCGTTGCCCTGATTCCAACAGTGTGAATGACACTCCAATATGAGTTTGTATGAAGAAGATAGAAGCAATCAAAGTTAGGGGTTAACTTACGCATGTGGCAGGCTTAAGGAGGGCGCAATTCGCAGCAATCCGACACTGGAATCTGGCCAGTTTTCCATGAAAATTTGTAGGACGATTAATTTTCCCAATGAACCCTAAGGTTCTAGAAAATTTATAAAAAGGGTTAATAAAATTTATAAAAAGGGGCGGCAGGCCATGACCCCTGTCACTCCGGTGGAACCTTAACAAAATTATATTAAAAAAAAGGGGTGAGCGGCCATGATCTCATCACCCCCGGTACCCACACAGCTCATATAATATATGTGGGGGGTGGGCTGTCAACCCAGCTGCCCCTCCACTCACCATTTACCATATACCACAGTAGAAATGGGGAGAGCGGGCCACCAGACCGACGGACCTACCACCCATAACAAACAATCAATTATGTTGTGATAAAAATGGGAGGGGCGATATTTGACCCCCTGGCCCCTCCTCAACCACCCTTTTATTTTAACCAGCGTGCCAACTGTCCTTCTTAGGACATCTACTCGAAAAAAATATATATAAACTCTTATGCATAGTGCGTCCGGGGGAGAGCGTGACACAAATTTCGAGACAAAAGAGGCGGAACCATAAGCAGGCCTGTGATAGGGAGCATAACCTTGCCTGAGAATATTTTCCAGGGGGTCAATTTTGGTCTAGTGTTAGAATTGAGCAAGTTTATATCAATTTTTCACCTCTCAGTGACAGGAACTCAATGGTGATTCCAGTTTCTGCAACAGAGCTCTCCATTTTT
>APFE030187452.1:0-10846 GCA_000404065.3 Pinus taeda | reverse complement strand
CTAGAGAAGGATAGCTCTTGTTTGGTTTGTTTGTCATTAGAGAGTCTTAGACTCCTAGGAAGGTTGGATTTGTCCGCAAATATAACTCATTCCATGTGACAAGGCTGTCGTGAGACACAGCAGACGCTATTATGCTCCCAGATCCATGATCCAAACTCTAATTTATTTTCCTTTATCAGTTTCTAAAGGGATGGGTTACTGCTTCCGTACCCTTGACTGACAAAGTTGCCATGTGTGAATTCTTTATGTAGAAGTAATTTAGCATAGCTTAGCATCCATTTACTCTTGTATTTCTTGGATCTATACTACGAAGCATTACTCTGACAAATCGCCTCAAATTGAGATACCCTTCGCAATAACAAAAACGTTCCCGGATTGACTTGTAATGTGAGATAACTAGAGGTGAAACAGGCCCTTGTTACAACTCTACATTTTGGCGCCGTTGCCGGGAAAGGGTATAGCCATTTGTTTTTAAAACAGGGTAGTGTGCGAGTCTGCCAGGGGGGAATTGGATTTTAAAAACGGAAGGTAAGAACCTACATACGGAGCATGTAAAAGCCCTGCTCCATCGTTCGCCTTCCCAGTAGAAATTGATTGGATTTAGCAGTTTAATTGGAGTGCATGACTAAGCAGAAAAAGCCTGAGAAAAATCAGAAACCTCCATCTAAAGCCGAAAAAGCCAAGGGGCCGGTGACCCTTGGGTGAACGACCTTCATAGACGAAATCTATAAGAAATTCGAATCTCAGCCATCAGTAGGTTATAGGAAAACCAATTCTAAACAGCCTACTAGTTCCCTTCAGGTCTCAGAATCACCATCTGAAGACTTTGCTGAGGTGCACAGTCAAACAGAGGAGCAGAACTTTCACGAAATTGAAAATTTGACTCCTGGATTGCTGCACGAAGGGAATCTTAGTAACCTTTGCGAAGGAGAAGGAGAAACAGGGGAAATCGGGGAACCTAGATCTCCAATTGAGCCAAACCAGCCTTTAAGTAGCCCGGATCAAGGAAGCACTGCAAAAATCCTTGTTGAAGGAATTCATTCACCTCAGATAGTGGGGACCATCATTATCCCTGATAAAGGGAGTGTTGTCAAAACAATTCCCGTTGAGACTACCCCCACTCAACCGAGGAACACTCTCTTAGAAATTCCTGAAGATTACTGGCATATATTCGATCCCATGGCGCAGAATCAGCCAAATACCCAGACCTCCACATTACAATACCCTATAGTAGACTCTGCAGCGAATGCGCCCATGAAAGCCATCCCCCTCCAACATATTCCCATATTCCATGGCCTTACGTCGGAGGATCCGGATGCATTCATATTCGAATTTGATGTATTATGTAGAGGATACGATTACACCACCGATCCCCAGAAATTAAAATTATTCCCCTCCACATTAAAAGGGGCCGCCTTGAGATGGTTTATGGGTTTAGGTGGTGGGGTTATTAACAATTGGGATCAAATGAAAGAAGCCTTTTTAAAGAAATATCAGGATTACTGTAGATCAAGAGAGCTAAAAGATGAAATCTTTCAAATGTCAGCCAGATCAAACGAGACTCTAGAAGAATATGTAGAACGTTTCCAATATAACTTGCAAAGATCTCCCTATGCATCGTTGCCTCTGCCTGATAATGTATTGAAAACCGCATTAATTAGAGGTATGAAAGAACAATGGATTGAAACGTTGAATATTATGGGGAAAGGAGACATTTATCAGGAAAATTTCGCTGACATCATTGATCTGTGTATCAGGAGCTCAAGAGGCAGCACAAGGAAAAAACCAGCAGAATATGATCGCTTTACCAGAGATCACAGAACATCAACAGAGGGAGTAACACGTGTGGAACTTGGAAATTTGCTAGAAAATTTTAAAACTGATATCCTGGGGACATTGACTACACAACTTGATATTGTGCAGGCTAAACAAAAGCAAGCAGAGGTGGAACAAAATCTAGCAATCTTTTGTCCTCGATGCAGGAAGAAACATAGCCACAAGGAATGCCTGCTCGATACAGTTCAAACATGTGCTATCTGTACCAAGGACCACCTGACTGAAAGCTGCCCCTCACTTCCTGGTTTGAAGGCAGTATACAAAGAAGTAGAAGAGGAACCAGAATCAGCATATTTTATTAACCAGCATTGTCAATGGCAACCAAGGCAATCTGGTATGTTTTCACACCCCTCCTCTTCTTTTCAACCCTCGCAGTTTAATGCTCAGCAACAGAATATGTGGCAAAACCAGTCTCAGTACCCATTTTCGAATTGGTCACCTCAAATGTTCCCTACTCTGAATCCTTGGATGAATCAATCTGGTTGGCCAAACTTCCCATATCCCCCACCATACTGGCAGAATAATGCATATCCTCCGTAATGGACCCCTTCTACCTCGCAAGGTTCACCCTGGCAGACAAACTGGCCAAGATCAACATATCAATCGCCAGGATCAGTTTCGCTCCCTCAACCAACTCTGCCAGCCTTACAACAAAATCCCCAGCCTAACTTGAGACCGCAGCTCCCAGCCCAACCCAACCCTAATCCAAATAATAGACCAGTTCAATCTCTTCAAATTACAGAACCCCCAGAGATTGAACCGGATCTGCAGGAGTGCAATGATCTCCAGTTAAGATCTGGGCGAATAATAGAAACCGAGGGACATAGAACAACTCACATGGAAGATCAGTTGCCTATAACACAGCCGTTACAAGAGGAAGATGTAAGTAAAGACCAAGCCCATCAGCGAATAATTACATCTACTCCACCTTTCCTAGAACGATTGGCCATCCCGCGACCAACGCAATATCCAGATTTCGATATTCTGGGAGAACTTCAAAACTTGTATATAAGAATCCCTTTCCTTCAAGCTATATAGGATATCCCCATATATACAAAAGCCATAAAAGACCTGTGTAGCAGAAAACCAAAAAGAAATATAACCTCTAACCCAAAAGTCCAG
Organism: Pinus taeda; assembly: GCA_000404065.3. Lineage (NCBI taxonomy): Eukaryota > Viridiplantae > Streptophyta > Pinopsida > Pinales > Pinaceae > Pinus > Pinus taeda. The sequence continues at coordinate 7,888 of APFE030187452.1, read as the reverse complement.
GTAGTCGGTACCTTATCTGACCTCCTATCAGGAAAAGAGACGCCAGTCAAATACGAGGACCCTGGAAACCCAATTGTCACTGTTCAAATCTGTGGGCAGACCTTGACCAACGTTCTAGTTGATCTAGGGGCTGCAATTAACATCCTAACAACATCAGCTTGCCAGAAGCTCGGAATTACATCAGTAGAACCTACTTCCACTTTGTTAGAACTAGCCGACCGATCAGTAATAAGACCAGAAGGCACCTTGTATGATATTATGGTTTCAGTGGACTCCTGGGAATACCCGACCGATTTCCTAATAATTAATCCAAAAACCCGACTAGATGGACATCCGCTAATTTTAGGTAGACTGTGGCTCGCTACTGCTGACGCCTATATTGGTTGTCGGCAGGGAAACATGACTATAACCAGAGGGCCGGATATTAAAAATCTAATTTTGTACCCTCCAGCGCAGCCAAGCATCACACCTCATACATCACTAACCAATCTCCACCCTGCCTCATATAGCACTGACAATATTAGACCCCCATTAACAGTCTAGGAAGCGCTAGATTTCAAAGATCAAACCGAAGACGACGCCATCAATAAATTCATTAATCAAACTGAATCCACATCGTATGCACACTGTTTTATGATAAAGGCGGCATTTGACAATGAATTAGAGGAGGATCCCCTGAAAAATGCACATGACCAAATCATACCTGTGACTTCTGTCGCTAATAGCAAAGTAGTGCAAATTGAACCGGGGAAAACTTTAAATATTAACGCTAATCTGACACCAGAGCAAGAGACAAAACTCATCCAGTTGTTACGAAAGTATCAGGAGGCATTTGCATGGGACTATCCTGATATGAAAGGGATTGATCCCCAGCTATGCACACATCGTATTTACATCGAAAAAGATGCAAGACCTGTTCGTCAACCGCAAAGAAGACTCAACCCCCACTTAAAAGACATTGTAAAAGATGAGCTTGAGAAACTCCTAGATGTTAATTTTATTTACCCTATTTCTGACAGCAAATGGGTCTCCCCACTTGTGGTAGTACCTAAAAAGAACGGGAAATGGAGGATCTGTGTCGATTATAGAGAATTAAACAAAGCTACACAAAAAGATCACTTCCCTCTCCCATTCATAGATCAGGTACTGGACACCTTAGCAGGCAAGAAATTCTTTTCTTTCTTGGACGGCTTCAGCGGATACAATCAGATTCAGATTGCCCCTGAAGACCAGGATAAGACTACCTTTACTTGCCCCTGGGGAACGTTCGCTTATCGAGTCTTACCCTTTGGATTATGTAATGCTCTGGCCACATTCCAAAGGGCTGTTCTTAGCATCTTTGCAGATTTAATCAATGATGGATTGGAGGTCTACATGGACGACTTCACACCATATGGAGATGACTTTGATCCAGCTCTAGATACTCTCGAAAAAGTCCTAGAACGCTGCATCGCCACCAGGCTTTGCTTGAGTCACGAAAAGTGTTACATGATGATGACCGAAGGGCTCATACTGGGACACTATATCTCAGCAGCTGGTATTCAGGTAGACCCGGCTAAAATTCAAATACTTTTGCTTATTCCAACCCCCACTAATCAAACAGAGGTACGCAGTTTCCTTGGTTTTTCTGGGTATTATAGACGATTCATACAACATTATTCACATATTGCTGCACCTTTACATGCATTAACTGGAAATGTTGACTTCTTATGGACAGAAAAATGTGATCGAGCCTTCAAAGAACTAAAGAAGTTGGTATCTACAGCTCCAGTCCTTCGAGGACCTAATTGGAATTTACCATTCCAAATTTCAACCGACGCTTCAGACACAACAATCGGTGCAGTTTTGGGCCAAGAAGAGGATAAAACACCATACGTTATCTATTACATCAGCAAAAATTTGGCCCCGGCTGAATTAAGTTACACTGTCACCGAAAACGAATTCTTAGCTGTGATACACGCTGTTAATAAATTTAGACACTATATTACAGGCTATCCCCTTATTTTATATACAGACCATTCTGCTATCAAGTATTTAGCAAATAAACCTGTAACAAATGGAAGAATAACCAGGTGGTTGATCCTATTGCAGGAGTTTGATATTACAATCAGAGATCGACCAGGGAAGGAGAACCCGGTAGCTGATTTTCTTTCAAGAATACCAAAATCAATTGAAACAGCAGCAGTCGAGCACCAATTTCCAGACGAACACCTATTTGTTGTTGCTGTTCAAACTCCCTGGTACGCTGATGTTGCTAACTATCTTGCAGTAGGTAAACTTCCAAAACATTTTACTCCCAATGAACGGAAGCAGATTGTTCAGAAAAGCAACCGATTTTCCTGGGTTGGGGGTTATTTGTTTCGTACAGGTGCAGATATGGAAATCAGAAGATGTATTTGGGAGGACGAAATCTTTGATATCTTGAAAACCTGCCATGACGGGCCATGTGGAGGACATTTTTCCGAACCAAGAACAGCACATAAAGTATTAACAACGGGGTATTACTGGCCTAGAATTTTCAAAGACGCGAAAAAATTTGTCCAGGCCTGTGATAGCTGTCAGCGTGCAGGACGACCTGGTCCAGCAGACGAAATGCCTTTGCGGCCTCAATTAGTGATCGAACCTTTCGAACGCTGGGCTCTGGACTTCGTCGGACCCATCAACCCACCATCAAACCAAAGAACCTATATTTTGGTGGCAACTGAATATGTTACCAAATGGGTTGAAGCGGAGGCATTGCCTAGAGCTACAGAAGATTCGGTAATACAATTCTTGCTCCATTTGTTTGTACGTTATGGTCTTCCAAGGGAAGTGATTACAGACGGAGGACCACAATTTGTGGGACATAAATTAGCTACAACGCTCAATAACTATCATGTTCAGCACAAGATTACTACCCATACCATCCACAGGTAAACGGGCAAGTGGAGAGCAGCAATAAGGTAATAGAGTCCATTTTGACAAAAATTGTTGCCTCACATCGCCATGATTGGGTCGCCCGGTTACCCGAAGCACTGTGGGGTTATCGAACCACATGGAGGAGCACCACCAGCTATTCACCATATCACTTGGTGTTCGGAAAGTAGCCCATTTTTCCTATAGAATTCGAGATCCAAACGCTGCGAACTGCCCAAGAAGTCAGATTGGATTTAACTGAAGCACAGAAAAATCAATTACAGCAAATTAATGAGTTAGATGAAATAAGGCTCTCTGCATCACAAAATACAGCACTTATTCAACAGCAGCGAGCCAAGTGGCACGATGCGCTCATCAAAGACAAGATATTTCATGAAGGAGACTAGGCTCTGTTATATGATTCTAGGTTTCAGGATTTCCCGGGGAAGCTTCAGACTCGTTGGTTGGGACCATACGAGATTCAAAAATTCCATGACAATGGGACCCTTACTCTGATCACAATCGATGGGTCCGGATATACATTTAAGTTAAACGGCCACCGAGTTCATCTGTACCACAAACCTCTCACTCGGGAATCTTTTTGTCAGCAGCTACGCCAGGACACTAATATTACGATTATGGGCGAGGAAGCAAAAACTTCCTCACCTTTAGATCAGTAAGAAATTCATCCTTTACCACATTTTGTATATAAAATTGTAAATTTTGTATATATGGTTTTCTTTGCTGTTCCTTTTCAAAAGGAACAGCACTTGTGTGTTTTTGCCGTTCCTTTTCAAAAGGAACAACACCTTTTTTATTTTTGCCGTTCCTTTTCAAAAGGAACAACACTTGTATATTTTTGCCGTTCCTTTTCAAAAGGAACAGCACTTGTGGGTTTTTGCCGTTCCTTTTAAAAAGGAACAACACTTTTTTTATTTTTGCCGTTCCTTTTCAAAAGGAACATCACTTGTGTGTTTTTGCCGTTCCTTTTCAAAAGGAACAACACTTTTTTTATTTTTGCCGTTCCTTTTCAAAAGGAACAGCACTTGTGTATTTTTGCCGTTCCTTTTCAAAAGGAACAACACTTTTTGATTTTTTCCGTTCCTTTTCAAAAGGAACAACACTTTTTGATGTTTGTCGTTCCTTTTCAAAAGGAACAGCACTTGTGTGTTTTTGCCCTTCCTTTTCAAAAGGAGCAACACCTTTTTGATTTTTGTCGTTCCTTTTCAAAAGGAACAACACTTGTGTATTTTTGCCGTTCCTTTTCAAAAGGAACAACACTTTTTGATTTTTGCCGTTCCTTTTCAAAAGGAACAACACTTGTGTATTTTTGCCGTTCCTTTTCAAAAGGAACAACACTTTTTTTATTTTTGCCGTTCCTTTTCAAAAGGAACACCACTTTTTGATTTTTTCCATTCCTTTTCAAAAGGAACAGCACTTGTGTGTGTTTTCCGTTCCTTTTCAAAAGGAACAACACTTTTTGATGTTTGTCGTTCCTTTTCAAAAGGAACAACACTTGTGTGTTTTCGCCGTTCCTTTTCAAAAAGGAACAGCACTTCTGTGTTTTTGCTGATTTGTTCCATTCAGATAACGGATGTGTTGTCCATTCTCTTTCCAAGGTCATAAAGAGCAACTATATACTTATGTAGAAAAGCCAAGATATACCGAGATTAGCATATCATAAATCGCTATCTTTAACAGCCCTAGTATTGATGCAACAGCAAAGGAAGGATCCACACACTCATCATTCTGACTGTCATAGTCTCACCTTCTCTGCCCTATTGGAAATCTTTATCATGTTGAGTCCCTACAATTTTCTCTATTATTACTTGGAAATAAGAACAGAAGATTTATATTCTCCTATTGGGATAACAAGACTTCTTCCACCATTCCCACTCTTAAGGAGGGCTGAAACACCCTTATGTGTAATTGCACAAGAGCAAAAGTCTGTTTTAAAGAAAAAATAGCAAAAGCAAAATAAAAAGAAAAATTATCTGTCAAATGCAGGATAGGGGGTTTCATTAAAGAACTAGACTACTATGATCATAAGATTGGAAGCGAAGTGGAATTCCCATCAATGGCCACCACACCAGGGAAATGGTCCAACGGGTTCGCTACATGAACAAACCTTGGAACAGGGGGTCTCATTACGAGCCAACCTGCCCACGTTTCTCTCCTCTCTGGTTAATGGCATCATGGTTATCTGGTTACCAAGCCAACATGATGACCTGCATTTTGACAAGAATTGCTCTTCAACAATACACAAAGGATGATGGTTCCAAGGTGAAACAAACAACTATGCCAAGGTTATGAACACTTGTCGGTAGTAGAGCTCTGTTAATGGTATCGGAGTCATAATATTCACACCAATTAGGATCATATTAAAATACTTCTTTCTATCCTCGTAATAATTACATCTTACACTTTGATGGATACGTCACATAAATAACTATCACCGCCAATCATGGCAAAGGCATCGACTATGACTACCGCAGGCTTTATATGAGCGCCAGATGTCCTATCCTCCTGTCTTGCATCACATCACGCAGGCTTATACAAAACGCGATCTACCCTTCGCCTCGATATCGATATTTCTTTGTCTAATCTGAAACATGGCAAATCTCCATATGCTGCTCCTTTATGACTTGGTGACAGGATGGCGGCCCTTCCTCTATTTGATGGCTGGGACAACCTATCATATTGCGTGGGGGGGGGCCGACCTCATTACTCCGTCGGCCACGTGTTAGCTCATCATTCGGAAATGATATGGTACGAAGGTATGATATGGGTTAACAACATGATAATGCTATTTTTGCAAAGAGTTGTTATTTACAAACTATTTTCATGCATGCTCTGTGTTTTTGCTGCGATTACGTTCTTTGCGACTGGTAATTGCTGTTCCATCTAGATCCCGAAACAGAACCATGGGAGGCAAGGCTATCAGAAGCGAGCCCAGTAAGCTAGAAGTCTCCGAAGCCGCTCGGACGATCTTAGAAAGGGCAGGATGGCTAACTTATTTCAGCCGCCTGCGTGAATCAAATGAAACTGTGGCCATGGAATTCCTGCAAAATTTGCAGGAAAAACATTCCGTAGTAGGTGGGAAGAAGATAATGGTCACGGAGGAAATAATCGCGGAAGTAACAGGACTGCCAGCCTCAGGACCAACATGGACGAGAAAGAAAGAAAGACTGCAAAAGACCATAGAAATTTTCCAAGACGAAGGATAGAAGTTGACAGTGAAGGGAAAAGGAGTGCTACCGGCAACGCTAGGAGAACCTTGGAGCGAGCTGGCGAAGATAGTGCAGAGCTATATCACCTGCGAGGGGCAAAAAGATGTGGTAATACCGAGTCACCTTAAGCTCCTTGCTATATTAAAAGGAAAATATTCTGTGAACCTCCCCGCATTGTTAAATTCATTACTGTATGATGCCTCTCAATGCCTGAAAAAGGCACACCATGAAGACGCAGTGGTTAGCCACCATGGGCTGATTCGCCTGATAGTGAGCCACAGTCTCACTCAGCAGCAGAGTAACTGGGGGGAGCTTATTACAGAAATAGGAGGGGGAGTGGCATTGCCATCTCCAAAGGTTAAGCACCCCGCTAGTACCTCTGAAGCACCTAAGAAGCCCAGAGAATCGCCAAAACCTAAGCACCCCTCGGATACACCCGAGAAACCCAAGAAGCGCACAGAATCAGTTAAACGAAAATGTTCCTCTAGAGCATTGGGACATGAAGAGAAACATAAGGAACATGCTACAGGAGAACGTGTTGCCTCGAAACGTAGGCATTCCTCTGGCACTCCAGAGAAAGCTGAAAAACGCAGAAAGATGGTGGTGGAAGAACAGGTGGCCAGCACACCCGAACAGCCTGAGAGGCGTAGGAAGTCAGCTCGGTTGGTAAGGATAAGAGGCAGGCTGGAGAAAATCCAGCTAAGCATCGACCAACCGATCGAAATAACAGAGGAACCACCAGCACCAAAACAGGAACCCTCGGGGGAAAATGAGGAACAAATTGAGGACAGAGCAGAAGTCAAAGAAGGAAGTGAACATTCACACTCTGAGGCTGAGACCAGCCATCTGGAGACAGCCATTGAGCAGCCAATTCAGGAAGAAGAGAGTGAACATTCACACTCTGAGGCCGAGGCCAACCATCCGGAGACAGCCACTGAACAGTCAATTCAGGAGGAAGGAAATGAGCATTCTGACTTAGAGGCCGAGGCCAGCCAGCCGGAGACAGCCACAGAACAACCAATTCAGGAGGAAGAAATGGGACAATTGGGGGACAACCCTCCACAAGTTCCCATGGGAGAAGAAGAGCTGGCCACCATCTTGGTCAGCCTGGGAGATTATGCTTCACCGTCCAGTCCAACAGACCCTCCTGAATTACCCTCCGAGGGAGAAGCACATGAAGAATTGCATGAAGAAACGGCAGGAGGAGAAAACCCCCCTGTTGTTGAGAAGGAAAATGTAAACACCGACCAGGAACAACCCGTTCCCAAGACACAGGGAGAAAACCCACTTGCTGATGTTGCAGAGACTGAAAATGATTATCGGGAACAGTTCGTTCCCATAATACCGGAGGGAACCCTCGATGAAAGAGGAGCAGAAATAAGGGCTGCTCATGTGCCCACAGCTGAGGCAAGGGAAATTAAGAAATTGAGAAAGAAACAGCAGAGGCTGCTGAATATTATAGCCCAGCTTCGGCAAAAAATTCGAAGTTTGAAAGCCAGTCTGAGGATAAGGGGGGCGATAAGAAGAAAAAGAAGAATAAATGTGGCAGGGTACCATCAGATGGGAAGGAAAGGGGCTCACAGGCGCCTTGGAGGTCAATACTCCGCTGATGGACCCACGACCGTTCCAGCCAGCACTGAAGGACAAAATGCCGTTCCATCTGGTATGGAACAACAGAATTCCGCCCCTATTAACAATAAGGAACAACCTGCTGTTCCAAATAGCCCAGTGGGCCCAGCCGCTGTTCCAATCAAGACCGAACC
>APFE030187447.1:0-13553 GCA_000404065.3 Pinus taeda | reverse complement strand
ACCCACTAAAAATTTAAAACCCCTTAATTTCGCCAAAGGGCGAACATTCGCCCCTAAAATTATCCTTGATGAGGTCCATCATCTCATCCTTTTGGCTTTGATTCTCTAGAACTTCCTTAGTATGCGGATGTTCCGAAGGAGGCAATTTTAGCTGCTTCTTCAATGCAATAATGTCTTCATTCTTCATTTTTATGAGCTTTCCTGCTGCCTTGATTTGATTTGGATTATATCCAATCTCAATAACCAATTCTTCTAGTGATTTATTTATGTTATCCTTTGCTTGTGAGGATGCTTTCTCTAGTTTAAACTGTGTTGTGATATTCTTTGGAGAAGTTTCAAGTTTTTGTACACTCATAGCTTTGTTGGTCATTGTGGAGTATATCACTTCTCCTGCTTGCTTATGAAATTTAATTTGATCTATAGGATGAAAATTCTTGGCCAAAACATCAAATTCTATCTTGTTGTAATCTGCCAATGACTTAGACTGTTGTACTATAGGCTGCAAAAAGGTCATTTTCATTTTCCCTATTTTAATGTCAAAAGCTGAAACTAACCTTTTTTTATTACTAGGAGTTTGTTTGAAATACTGGGCATAGGTTTCAACTTTCAATGCTTCATTTCTCAACTTGATTTCTTTATACTTCTTCTTTATAACTTTTTCTTTATCCACTTTTTGTTGGAGGAAGAGACTTTAATACTAAGCTTTTTGTGAATAATATGAGTATTAGAGGTTGAAGGCTAATGAGTTTCCACTAAAATTCTTGGAGTTGTACTCTCTCTCATGACTATATCTATATCAATGATTTGAACTGTCTCAACTATCTCTATTGTCTCTTCTTGATCACTTATAGTATTTAGCTTGGGCTTCTTCCTGTACATGATTTCAAATATGTCATCTGTTGTATCCTTGTTTGAGTAAGAACCTTCTTCCCTAGTCCCTTTTGCATTTATGACCTGTAGGGTTGGAGTATGCATAATGGAACTAGTATCCATTTGTTTCTCCATATATATCAATGTGTTTTCAAACCATTCTGACCAGTTGGCATATTTTTCAATGTTTGGCCTAGACTCATGCATAAAATGGGTCAATTTAAAATTGAGTCTTAGTTTGTTTATGACTCCCAAAGGATCATACTGCCATTTGAAACTATTAGTGAACTTCATTTCCTGTAAACATTTTTCTGCTTCTTCTCTAGCCTCCCTATTATTGCAAATAAAAGGACCAAGCTGGTGTTTGATTTTAAACTGTGTTTTCTTCTTGGATGATAGAAAATTCACATCATCTGAGTTTATAATCTGCCTGATATATTCTAAGACAAATATCCTCATGGGAAGATATTTGGGTAGCTTATAGGGAGTGAGTTGGCATCCATATATCATAATTTCAATATGGTCCTGGTATAAATACTAGTCTCCTATTCTACTCTGTTTGGACAAATGTAAAACATTATTTATCTCATCACTGATTGTAGAAAATATGATGGTAGGTTAACCCGATAATGCAATATAAATCAAAGCAGAATAATATAACCTACTTCTACTATCAATTTGCAGAAGCTTAAATATCGCGCTGAACAATTATAACCAGAAGAAGAAGAATCAAGGGCACAATACACATGAAAATACTTTGGGGAAAGGCTCACCTAAAAACCCCACACTATTGTATTATCATACATGGTGGAAATACATAGGAATTATACAAAGCCTTATCTCTCACAGCTAGCTAGCTCTCAATACAATCCTCACAAATGTTAACAGGAAATCTTGGCTTCTCTCCGGCCTTCCTCTCTGCCCTCCAAGCTCCTATTTCCTTATGTTGTTCCTTGTGGATGATTCACCTTCAACCAAGTGGAAAACCTTTCAAAATTGTGCAATCCTCAAGGATAAATCCTTGACTGCATGCATGAATGTTCTCCATGAGAAAACACATGCAACTGATAGTAGATTATCCTTGAACTTTAATCTCAATTGGGTCTTTCTCAGAATAGACATGCATGAGTTTCTGATGAGGGAATCTTTAGTTAACTGGAGTAGCACTAGTTGAGTGCATTAACACATCAGCTGACCGTTAACTCACTATTAGTTCGTAAAACAATTTGGAACTAATTTAACAGGACTTAACTTAGTAAACTAAGTTAACTAATTACAACTCAAATATAACTTAACCTTATCTCCTTAATTTAAGGGATAAATCTTGCATGACTTCAGAAAGACTTCTAACATGAATTTCTCCAACTAATTAATTTAAAATAAATTAATTAATTATCTCCAAGTAGTTGTTAAGACTAAATTCAATTTTAATTCACAATTTAATTCAGGGACAAATTAAATTGGAATATTCTTGTTGCCATATTTCAACACTGAACCTAGGTTGATTGCTATTTCTTAGCATGTTAACCACTAGGTGAACAAATGAATCAATTAACTCCTTGTAGCTGAAAAACAGTGGAATAGTTTTGGATCAAGGTGTCCAAAAGATAATGACCTAGGATTTCCCTTAGTGTCTAGCTTTTGGATGTTAACTGGAAACTTGTCTGATTGGAAATATAGGAACATATGGAACGATACTAAATAGTATTTGAATACTCTTTCATCTGGAAATCTAATTAATTGGTCATGGATTATGTCTAATAAGAACTGGGCAAAATTGAAAACTGTAGTTGGAGGCTTGCCTCGGAAAAAAATAGAAAGGAAAGCAAGTATAGGCTCATCTACATCCTCATCAATGGTATATCTTAGAATACAAGACAACATGGTTACAATCTTTTTGGCCCTCTCAGAGAAAATGGTGGCAGAGTATGGAGCACTGTCTATAGGGATATGAGCCTCTTCTAAGATGAAAGTCTGAAAAGTTTGAGATCTCTTGGGAAGGTTTAGCTTTAGGTACAGATCAAGTAGGTTTTCAATATAAAATGGGGTTTCATTTGGCTTTGGCTAGATTTGCAACATCTCATTTATTGACTCTACAGTGATTGTGAACAAAACATGTTGGTTAGGAGAGACTATGGCTCTTTGACTTGGGATATAGCAGAGTTGGCATAGGTGGATAATTTCAGGAAACTGGTATACCTGTGGGAACAAGTATTTGGGTAAATTAGACTCCCGTAACTGAATATCATCAATGTGGTTGAGGAAGTTGCCTTTACTCCAGTAGTGGAGCTTCAATAGATGGCTAGGGGAGGCCGTGTCTTTGATTTGGAAATCTCTGTCAGCCAATGGGAGGTGGTCAATATCCAGGTGAGGGGTTTGCAGGGGTTTTTAATTCAGAATGCTTTGGGAAGCCATAATTTTGTTTATTTTATTAAATTAATCATTGTCTAGCTTAAGGAGTAGGGTTAGGACCCGTGTAACAATGTGAAAGGTCAATAAAGTATTCATAAAAGAGTTTTTTGGATGCACAATGGCTTTCTTTAGTTTGGTTAGGCTTTTAATTTGTTTAATTAATTAACCTTTTATAAACACTATGCAGAGCTTAAGTATAGGGACTTTTTTGTACTTTCAATAATATCTAGAAAACGAAGATTTGGTGTGTAATCAGGGTTTTGTGGGAGAAACAGAGGCTTTCTGAGGCTTGAATGGTCTCTATCTTGCTTCAAATCAGAGTATGCAACGTCTTTTGGTTGCAAATGGTTTAAAATGGTAGAACAAAGTTTCCAGGCATTAGACATGGTTGACGGAGGTTCTTTGCAACAAAATAATAGTGAAAAGAGTGAAGAGGGAGGATTTTTTGGTTTTTAACCAGCAACGATTATCCTTTTGGTGCGGGGTTAATGTTTGAACAGTAGGGGGTTTCCTCTTACGGGGGGAGGTGGTATTATGTCTTATTACACCGCTTTTGAACATAGGGTGGTATTTCTTCAGAGGACACGATATAAGATGGGGCTAGCACGTAGAAAAAAGGCGATCAGGAAAAACCGCGAATCTCGCATGCTTTTGGGATGCTAAAGATCGGATTTGGGAGCGCGCGATATGGGATGTGGGCCATTGGATCTGGAGGTGGGTGATTGGAGGTTTATCGCACAGCAGAGTTTCGAGGGGTGAGGGTGTGGGGTAATGTTTTAACTAAAATGTAACTGTATTTAAGATATGTGATGAGTTAATAAAATCTGAGACTCGGGAAGAAATATACTAGGGATATGAGTTTAAAGGGTATAGGGGAGGGTTTCCAATGGGGACCGATACATTATTTAAACTTAGGGGAAAGGGGCTTTAGTGGGTTTAAATGGAAAAGGGAAATTGATAAGGGGAGAATTATTTTTAAAGGGAAATGTCTAGGAAAAGGAATGAAATAAAGGGAAAAAGGGTTAAAATGAAGGGGAAAGGATATTTTACAAGGGTAAAAGAAGAGGGAAGGGTTCTTTGGAATGAATAAGGGGAAAAATATTAGGGAATGAAAATTAATGAAGGGGTGATGGAGGGAAATTAATAAACTAGACATGTAGGGGTTTAGTGAAATGAGGGGAAATTAATGAATAAGCTTTAGTATTTAGGCCCAAAATTATATAGAAATTTTAAGGTAAATACCCAAAGTAATATATGACTTTTGTGAATGTCATTTTTTCTTTGATAATTCCTCTTGCACATGAAACATAGGATTAAGCATAATGAAGGTGCATTTGAGCTTGCAACCTCATGCATTCCAAAACCTCTGTTACCTACCCTTTATTTAGCCTAGCATTTTCTCTTCATTAATTGAGTGAATTTGAGCTTACTGACCCTTTATTTCTTTTTCTTTGATAAGAAAACTATCTAATTCTAATCTTATAACTTCCAGTGACTCAGTTTAAACTATTCAGCTCATTATTATTCTCTACCTAACTATTGATCTGCCAAGATTAAATAGTTTTCCTAGATCATTATTCTCTATCTATCAACATGAAATTTAAAGCATCAATGAATCAAGATTAAACTATTTGACCATGATGTATTGGGGCATTTTTGACAAGTTTCACACAATCTTTTTTTTGGAAGGAAAAGTAAAAGGTAGTGGCATTTGAATTTACATCACTTTCAGAATCTATTTTTTTATATCTTTGGTTGGGGTTCATATTTTATTTTCTTTTTTGATACTTTCTTTTAGTCCTTTGATTTTTCTTTTAGGACTTACCCTCTTTACATTTTTTATTTTTAATATGGGAAAACATTTTGCAGACAGAAAAAGTATGTACAATATTACAAGACTAATCATAACAAATTCAGAATTATGAATCCTATTATTATAGGACCTTAACACCTTTCACTTCCCTCATGATTATTTCATTTCCTATGACTTTTAAACTTACACAAATCTTCAAATTCCATGTGTGTCCTTTGGACATCAACTTTATAACACATTTTGAATACGATATACATGATCCACAATAATGATGTGGCATATGACCACTCGTGACATGACATGACATGACACTGTTGACATATAATACTTGATGATGTGGTAATTTCAAGTCAATGTTGTTGATAAGTGTTGGATGTCTTCTTGAATATTATTTCTCTTCACCTCTGCATGGCTTGGTGATGCAGAGTATTCAATGATCTCCAGTTTTGGATAGTGGCTACAAACTAGTGTACCTTTTATTTCTCTTGATCGATCAACTTGTAAGTTCAACTACAAGAGAGTATTTAATAAGGCTCCCATCATTCTTCTCATTCTCCGTCATCTTTCCATTTCATGATAAGGTACATGTTCCTGCAACTCACTCATGACGAGACGACATCAATTAAAAAATACCCTAGTCGAAGATGATGCATTTTAATCCACCAATTGATCCCGAAACAAGTGACAGGTTGGGAAGAGGGACTCAGTGACTGTGCAATGTGCATTTCCAATATTTATGGGAAGATGTTGAACTCTGAGACTATGAGTGCACAACTCAAGCAGGTATGAAAGAAAAGACTATGGAGTTTCTGGAGCTAGTGGGATAGGCGAAAGGGATGGGCACTCAAAAAGCTCATTTTGCAGTTCTAGGAGTCAAAGAAGGTTGGGCTACTGCAATGATGCACAGATCAAGGGATAACAAAGTGATATTGAGGATTTGAGGTTTCGAAGTGTGTATTTTAGGTTGGGTTGTGGGGACAAGACTGCACAGTTTTAGAAGCGAGTGGGACATGCTAAGGGAATGAGCACTGAGAGTACACATTGCATAGTTTTGGGAGAAAATGGAGGAAAGGATTCTATGAAACTGTGGAGTTCAAGGACTCAAGGGTTGATCTTGAGGCTTGAGGATGAAAAGTGAACAATTTAAGCCAGGTTAGAGGACATTACTGTGCAATTTCAAGAGGTCAAGGTTGGGCCTTTAGCACAGGAACTACACAGTGCAACAATCTTGGGAGATAGGAGTTACACATTGTTCATTTCATTGTACTAATCAGCAAGATCACATCTAAGATGGATGTGACTACATAGTGCATAGTTTAGAAGGGGCTCGGTGAAGATAAGTTGCTCGGTCGAGAAGTTTTTCCAAAAAGGGTTATGTAGGATAGGTGATGAACTATAATTAACCTTGATTATGATCACACACTTGGAATAATTTGATGAAATGACAACATAGATAATTCGAACGCATAAAAAAAGAACTTCCATCTATGTGACCTCTTTATGGCAATATCTGAAAACTATCACCCTTAAGATAGACTTTGGGACGACCATGACGACACTTGTGTGACAGTGCTGAGGACTTTGTGCATGTGTGAAAAATGTTTCCATAGTTATAAAACATCATGTACACAAACCTTTGAAACCATCAGAATACGTTGCAAATATTGCATGACAGCCAAACATGTCGAAAAATGACAATTAACACAACATGAAAAGGGGACAAAACACTGCAACAAAGCTCATGAAATAAGCTCTAATGTTTGTGACAACAATGTACAAGGCCAAGGAAGTCTTTGAAATTGAGTGTACGCCAAATATTTTGATGGTGTTGCAGTAGCTACAACACTTGGCGAAACATTAGTTAAACTCCAACTCATTTGTATCAGTTAACTTCTTTTGTGCATGGCCTTATTTCTTCCAGGAGTATTGCTTCATTATGAAGATTACTTTGGTATTCCCATTTACCCCAAAAATAGACATGATCCCCCTTATAACTTCTCGGTTTAACAAAACATAAGGTTCAACTATATCATAATGTTTCGAGTTGGGAAGGGTAGTGTAGCTTACGGGCATAATATTTTTAGAGTATAATTCTTCATCCCTAGTGTTGCTCTACTGCTAGCAGGCCTAGATAGTACCCCAATGGAGTCATGCAAGAACACAAACATTTCTCCCCTGCCAACGAGCCTAGAAGGTACCCCAGCTGAGTTTCTTTCTTCACTTCTCTGCGTAGGAAGCCTTTCTCTTCTTTTGCTTTTACTTATTTATTTTAATAGAACTGTGCATAAGCACTTATTTATTTTGGGGTGGAAGAGGGATCCCAACTTTTAAGAGAAAAAGAGGTTGTTCCTTTAGAGAAGCATATAGATACCTCTGATTTAGGTTTTCTTGTTTATATTTTTCTCCTTCTCTTATTCTACTAGTTGGATAAGCATGAAGACACCAAAACATAAAGACCAAGTGTAGGCATGAGGTTCCTGGAATAAACACAGTTTCATGATTGGACCAAAAATATCCTTACGGAAGGATCATATTTTTTGTCAAAACTTCATTAGCGAAAATATATAACCAACATAAAGAACATGGACTGGATGTTAGCCAAATTTTCAAGTGTCACAAGACTCTTTAGACTTCATCAACAAACATAATAAGAAGCTAAAACGGGTCCAGGAACAACATTTATTCACATGATGGAAGAAACAAAGAGGCAAACAAAAACAAAGAAAAACAAAAGAAATAAAATGAAAGGAAATACAACACACAACAAGGAAGCTAAACCAATGTGTAATGTAAGAGAAAAGTAATAAAATATAAGAGATACTAAATAGAACAACACGAGTTGAGTGAAGATAAGGAAAACTAGGATGAAGGTAATCCTACTCCTAACCTAATAACTAGAAGGTCAGGGTCACGTATAATGGAATTTCCAATGTATCCGCCATCATCGTTCCTGACATGCAATCACAAATATGTGATTGATTAAAATAGATATAAAGCAATGTGCAAGAGAAAAGATAAAAAATTGAATAACTTACAAAAACATTTGAAGGCCTTTCCTGTGGGCTGAAAGATGCGTCACAGCCACTACTTTCATCCAATCCACATTCTTACATATTCGATGAAAAGAATACTCAAACAAACCTTGAATACTTCTTTTGAATAGACCTTCTTCTATGTCCTCCTATTTATAAATTACATGAAAAGGGAGAAATTTGTTCATTGCAATGGAGCTTGTTGAGTATGAATGGTCCAACCATTCAACAATTGGATCATAAAATTCATGATGGTCCTCTTGAGAACGTCAAAATATTTGACAAGATGTATTTTCAATTAGAGGTATGGAATTATAACGAGAATCTTGTGAAGGCAAATATGTTTGATCATATTTTTCAGTCATTTCAAGACAATGAGGACCTAACATAAGCATCAGTAGAGACTAAGATGCCTCAACCACTTGACAAAAAGCCAAAAAGTGAGATGTTAAACAATGAAGATCAAAGAATGTAAAAAAACTTGCATTGGATATGTTGGTGGGAAAGCGATAGCATGAATGAAAATCATCAAAGATAGAATAATGATTAGATAATTTGATTAAAGCATCAAATTCCCAGTTTGTAATCAATGAAGATAAATTAATTTGAACAATTCTATGATTGCTCTAAATAATCTAACCAAGTTCCTTGCAAGCCGAATGTGACAAATCATTTTCTTATAACCGATAACAAACTATGCAATTAAAAAGAGATGCCACCATAAAACATACATGATACCATTCCAAATATGGTGAACGGGGAAGAACATGATTCGTACGATGACTCATGCATTCATTATTACTCAAGAGGATGAAGATATGCAATATAACATTCACAAGAAAAACAAGGAGATGACTATTAAGAGATGAATTTGATAGGCATGATTCCTTTAGCCAAAGATATTTTTTGAAATGATCAACTTCAAAATTCCATGACTCTATGAGAAGCACACATTCCAAACCCGACTTTGGTGTGAGATATTTGCATGCATGATGAATAAATTGAAAAAGGTTTGTGAATTTGGTCAGAGGTAAGATCTTCAAAATTTGAATTATCATACCCAAAATGTGAAACATTTTTCAAAAATAAAATATCATCGAGTGAAACCATACAAGGAGAAGGATTATGTGGGAAAAAAATGATCTGGCTTAGTTTAAGAAGCTTACCAGAGTCGCAAGATCCTGACATAACCATCAACAGTAGTTGAAGTGCCTCGACTCCCTGATAGGTCCCGGAACTTTCCAGGATTGTAAAATCACATCTTAAATATTGAAATAGATCATGCATGGTCTAAGGATAGTTTCTGCCACTCGTTTCAATAAAGATGCTTCTCACTAGATGGCATTCATCTTTGTTACTAATTTGATTGTATTTTCAACTTCAACAACTAGATTACTCAAGTCCAAAGATTCTCCTTATCACAAATTCAAATATAAATGAATCGAGGAAATTCCATGAGAAAGCTGATTTGAAGAGTTGTCTTCATGCAAGTGAAGATCTGATGAGGGTAGGGAAGAGTACTCAAATATTTGATTGTTTTCATTTTCCTCATGGATAATCCCACCAACGTGTGCCAATTAAGAGGTGAACTCAACATATGATGGACATGAGGAACATGTAGTACCCTGTTGTATATAGATGCATTGCAAACGGTAGAGCACAAGGGATAGTGAGATTAAAGGGAAGCCTCAACAAGCACATCTTCTTTGACTGAATCAAATTCTAGATCCAAAGTAAAATCTTCATGAGAAACCAAAAGACCAGTTGGTGCACCTAGGAATTCATGATTGCATGCATGAATAAAGTCATCATCATTGGAATGGTTGCTGCCCAAGGCTATGGATTGATTGAAATAATTGATTGCGTTCATTTTTCTACCGAGATGAGAATCATCCAAGAACAAAAGCACATTATTTTAACATGAAGGATTTTGAAAAAAAGAGAGGAAAGATTGAAATCATCTCCACCTTCCTTCTTCTCTACCTGCTTAATGTGACTACCTTGTACCTTATCAAAATTTGGGCCAACAACGTGAAAATGTAGAGTGTGAAAAACTAGCTGGTGGAGCATATTTATCCAGCAGGTCATGGTACAAAAAATCATAGCATGTAGATGGTAGAATATAGAAGAAATCCAGATTACATTCAAGACTAGAACTATAAACAGTGACAACATGTTAAGGAATGGAGGAGTTAGTCTTCGACATAGGCTTCATGAGCTATTTTGGAATTTCCACCATTAAATATACATCATGAAAAGCGGAAGAAAAATGAGAAGATGGATTAGGAATTTGGTTTGTAGATTTCCAAACTTTACAATCTCCACAAGGAGGCACCCGCATCAGGATCAAAAAATGAGGAGGACAAGGAACAAAAGGGGTAGTAGATTCCTCATCTGAAACTAGGGGTATCTCATGATTCAAAAGATTTGGTGGAGTAGGAAAATCAGGGGGTTTAGGTTCACCATGTAAATAGATGAGAACCAAGGGCTCAAAATCTTGCTTCAAGAAGTCCTGATTCATGTCCTTTTTAGGAATTTCACAACAAAGGTGAAGGAAATAATCAACAAAATCAAAAACTGACTCACTGGGATTCATTCTTAAGAGATTGATTCTTCTACAGACATCCCAGTAATTATGCCTATCAAATTCTTGATGAAGTTACCTAAGGAAGTTACAAAGGAAATTGATGGAAGCAGGTGGAAATTTATGACACCATCATTTAATGTGACTTCAAGGGTGAGGAATAAAAGCACGCAAACAAACAGTTCATCATCATTAAGATTCACAAAATTTAACAAAATCAGAAATGTGCTTGGTTATGGATGTTCCATCCTCACCATCAAACTTTAACTAGGACAAGTAATAGAGCGGCTCATAGTGAATTTAAAATTGATAAAGGAAAAAATTAGAGAAACACCTCGGGCATAATATTTGAGGGTGAGCCATTTTAGATAAAATGTTTGAACTAGATTTAATGGGCTTAGCTTGTCATTTGGCCCTCCTTCTAGCACCATTTTTGACAGTGATGGAAATATGTTAACCAAGGGTTCCCCAGATGTGAAGTCTCAATTAGACCTCACACCATTTGGTTCACGAGCTCCATCTGGAATAGCAACTCATTTCCATATATCTCAAAGATATTCCTTCACTCTAACTATCAGCACGAGAGAGCGATACAATGTTGTCTTCAAAAAGAAAGGTGTGTCTGATGAGTGTTTAGTTGAAACTGTGTTAAGGTTCTTCTACTGCATAGGGGGAGAAAAGTGAGCCTCTAAGTGAGAGGCAATAGTACCACCCAAGAAGAGACACACATGAACGATAATTGTTCGTCTAGCATCCAGCCGAATAGTCCATAATTAATGTGATGGTCGTTACAACCAACAAATGAAGAAATATACGTCTAATATCTTGTGGAATATTCCACAATGATGCGACATAAATAACAACCATTATGGCACATTCTCAATAATATA
Source organism: Pinus taeda (assembly GCA_000404065.3). Taxonomy (NCBI): domain Eukaryota; kingdom Viridiplantae; phylum Streptophyta; class Pinopsida; order Pinales; family Pinaceae; genus Pinus; species Pinus taeda. The sequence goes on along the minus strand of APFE030187447.1, from coordinate 1,952 downwards.
AGTACTAAAATAATCTAAATAGTTCAACTATATTAGCACATGTGAAAGAAAAAATGAAATACAAACATCCACATAATAGTATTACAAACATTCATAACCCATGCATGAATAATGTTTTCGCCTTGAAGGCTTCTGGTATTAAATAAAAGTTCCAAGATACATGTTTACAATGTACGTCACTGGCTCCAATAGTGGAGCATAGAGCCACTCCTTGCTCCTCAAAGACCTATCTTATCTCTCTAATGCCTTGTGGGAGGAGCCAAGGTGAAAATTCCTTTGCTCATACAATGAGGGAGTATATATAACCAAGGGTGACTCTTTGACTACCCTCATGACTCTTTGACTTTCTATGAATTTTCAACCTAAATGAATCTTTACATTCCACATGTGTCCTTTGGACTTCCACTTTACAACACATTTTGAATACAATATAAATGACATGACATAACACTGCTGACATGGACTTCTTGATGATGTGGCAATGTCAATTCGTTATTGCTGCTAAGTGCTAGATGTCTTCTTGAAGATTCTTTCCCTTCACCTATGCATGGCTTGGTGATGCGGAATATTCAATGATCTCTAGTCTTGGATAGTGGTCACAAACTAGTTTCTCTTCGCTTTCTCTTGATCGATCAACTTGTAAGTTTAGCTACAAGAGATTATTTAAGCATTCTTCCCTACTTCTTATCCTTTTCCATCATCTTGCCATGGCATGATAAGGTAAATGTTTGTGAAACTCACTTATGACGAGACGACATCAATCCAAAAACCCTCTAGTCTAAGATTATGCATTATGATCCACCAACTAAGCCTAGAATAAGTGATAGGCTAGGAAGAGGGACTAAGTGACTATGTAGTGCATAGTCCCACTAGCCAAGGGAAGAGCTTGAGCTCTGAGACTATAGTGCATAGTTCAAGCATGTCTGAAGGACAAGAAAACACAATTTCCAGAGCCATTGGGATAGGATGAAGGGATGGGCATTGAGAAATATCATTGCATAGTTTAGGGAGTTAAGGAAGGCTGGGATATTGTGGGGAAATGTATTTCACGAGCTCAAGGGGTGAACTTGAGGCTTAAGGTTGCAAAGTGTGTAGTTTAATCTAGGTTGGGGGGACAATATTGCGTAGTTTTGGAAGCCAGTGGGACAGGCTGAGGGAACGAGTACTAAGAGGACACACTACGCATTTTTAGGAGATAAGGGAGGTAAGGATACTATGAAACTTTGTAGTTCAAGGACTTAGGGGAAAAGCTTGAGGCCTAAGGATGAAAATTTCATAGTTTAAGTCGTGCTAGAGGATATAATTATGCAATTCTGGAGGTCAAGCCCAGGGCTAGGGCATAGGAATTGCATAGTGCAGTATTACTGGGAGACATGAGTGTAGGAATTTACAGGGTAAGTTCCTCAGACAGAACACCAAAAGGACACCGCTCACAAACAGATCACAGATCAATACACCAGTATTTTGACGTGGTTAAAACCCTCAGAGAGGGAAACAGTCCACGGCCTGCGCCACCGTGGCTACTACAGGCAATTTATTAATAAAAGGATGAAAATTTACATAAGCTTCTCTCATGCACGGTTAACCTACAAATGACCCTCCATGCGCTTTAAATAGAATTCATGGACCAATCGGGTGTCAAGCCACGGATCAAGTGTCTGTAATACCGAGGGGAGAATGAACCGTCGGATCACTACATATCGTGACCGTCGGATTGTAAGTTACAAAATGTACAACGGTAAAGAAACACACTTTACCTAACTCTATACCTAACTCTATACTAGACCAAGTTGAACTTAACTATTCCTATGTGTCGGAATATCCTAACATCCCCCCTTAAGAACAACTTGGGATAGGATTGAAGGATTTACAAATATGACACAATAGGAGAAGGAAGGAGGCACTAGAGCCTATCCCCCCTTATGGACAACTTCCTGAACTCCAAGCATATA
>APFE030187436.1:36862-66326 GCA_000404065.3 Pinus taeda | reverse complement strand
TTTGGATGATGCAGACCTTGCAGGATTTTCAAATCACTTGTACACCACCTATCTCTATCTTATGCGATAACACAAGTGCAATCAACATCTCAAAGAATCCTGTCATGCATTCAAAAACCAAGCACATACCAATTAAGTATCATTTTCTCCGGGAACAAGTGCTTGAACAAAAGGTCAAGTTGGAGTATGTTCCTTCTAAGGAACAAGTTGCTGATATTCTCACCAAACCATTACCCAGGGAGACTTTTGAATACCTGAGGCAAAAGCTAGGGGTTGTTGATGCATCATCTTATTGTTGAGACTCTTCTGATTGTTGGTTGTACGCATGATTCATCTGGGGTATATGCGTACATGTGCTGGGTTACGACACAGGTTCAGGGGGAGAATGTAATGAATTGTTGGCATTATGGAGGATGTACAAAAGGAGATCATGGGAGCTAGTCTGAATATAGCTGCAATATGTCTCTATCTCTTTCTTGGTCATTCATGGTGTCTGGGGGAGCATGTTCTTAGGGGGAGCATAACCCTTTGCCCTTGATGTCAAAGGGGGAGAATGAAGCTGAAGATTTTGAGGTTGCCATTAAGTCCAAAGGGGGAGATTGTTGGCATTATGGTTCTGGTATGATTATATGTTTCAGATGTTGTACTTGATGGCAACACCCATCTCTCATTTTGATGAAAATAAAGAAGTACGCAGGAGAAGTTCACGGAATTTTATGCAGAGAAAGTTTATAAAAGTTTATTTCATGTGGAGAAATGTTCATGGAATTTTATGCAGAGAAAAGTTTATTTCATGTGGGAAAACTTACCTTTGGTCCATGGTAGTTAGTCCTTGGAATTTGAAGCTATGGTTTTTGGACCATGGCATCTCGACAGACGTGTTTATCCCTAGTATTGAGTTGATGGTATTGGTTTGTTATGGTTTTGGCCCGTGGTATTGGTCAATGATTTGAGGAAGAGCTTGCCTATATAAAGCAAAGGAGATCATTTGGCTTGTGTATGCTTTTGGGTTGAATATCTTAAGATCTGAAATATTGGGTTATTGTTCAAAAGCTCGATCTATATGAAAGTGAAGTGGAAAGCGAATCTGTGAAGGGTGATCTCTCGAGCGCTGCAGCTGCGGAAGTGCGGAGGCGCCGCAGGAGGCACCACAGGAGACGCCGCAGGAGGCGCCGCAGGAGACGCCGCAGGAGGCGCCGCAGGAGACGCCACAGAAGGCACCACAGGAGACGCCACAGAAGGCGCCGCAGGAGATGCCGTAGGAGGCGCCATAGGAGGCGCCGCAGGAGACGCCGCAGGAGGCGCCGTAGGAGGCGCCACAGGAGGCACCGCAGGAGATGCTGCAGGAGGCGCCGCAGGAGGCGCCACAGAAGGTGCCACAGAAGGCGCCACAGGAGACGCCGCAGGAGGCGCCACAGGAGATGCCGCAGGAGGCGCCGCAGAAAGTGTTATGGGTTTAGTTTTCTGTTATTGTGGATCTGGTTATCTGGGTGACTTACTGGTACTTGATGATTATTTGATATTTATGGATCCAGTTTGAAAATTTATGAAAAGTGGTCCTTGAAAGAAAAGAAGTAGGGGTTGTAGCTCCCTTCCAGGAGAGACTGGAAAACGAGAGAGAGTTGTAGCTCTCTGCAGGTTGCAGCCTGCGTACTGGTAAAGGACTGCACCAGTACAAGACCATTGTAAAAGGAGTTTCTAATTTGAAAGAAGATAGAGACATATTGCAGCAGGTGGTTTTCACCCACATTGGGTTTCCACCTTATATCTGGTGTTCTTTGATGTGACTGTCTGTTTTTCTTGTTCATGCTCATTGTTTTATGGTACTGATATGCAAAAATAATTCAAAGTATAAATAAGGAAGAATTGTTAAAAGGACTAGACAATACTGATTCACCCCCCCTCTTAGTATTATTTTCAACACCACTAGGTTATCGATATGTAATTTCGATAATTTTGATTTCAAAAGATATTTTAAAGAAATGCAATGATTTCATTTGTGTATTTAATAAACACAATATTTTATAATTGAGTAAAATATTTGCCATGCTTGGTGAGAGATTTGCCAAAAAATTATATATACATATTATATTATTGATAAAATGGCCTTACATTTTTCCTATATACCATGGAGATTCGCCCATTTATTATACATATAAATTTAGGGGGGGTTCTTAAAATTTTCCCTAGTTCTTGTGGAGTCACATTCTGTAAGGGAGCTACATTGATACTCACCTTAATTTTCTTGACTTCTAGATCTTTCCTTGATCTCAAGTCATATTTCTTATGTAATTCTGCCTACATAAAATCAGAAAACTGCTTCCAATACTCATCAATTTCATTCTCATCATAAATGACATCTATTTCAGCATAGTCATATTCTTCTCCCTCAAAACCTAGCTCATCTTCATCTACTACATGCAATGTGAAAATCTAATCATCATGATTCCCTAAATGCTCTGGTACTTCATCAAGACATGCCTCTATATACAGTGGTGCTTGAATCTGATCTTGAACTTTTCTCTCCATCTACATAATTTGTAGAGGTTGTATTCTATACTGAGGATTAAAGTTTATGTTTTGTTGTGCTTGCCTCTAAGAATTCTTACTCTCCAATTCTAGTTTAATCAATTTATTTGACAATTTTTTTATTACATTACTCATATCCTCCAATGCTTGACTTTGAGAGGATTCCACTTTAGCCTTTCCCTTATCTTGGATAGGTTGTGCCTCTGGTGTTTTACATGAAGCCACCAGATTTTCTTCTATCTCTAAGGCATTAGTTTGGATCTGATCAAGGGTTGTGGATATTCTCTCCCTTAATGTAAATCCAAAATTTGACTCAAAAGACCTTGCAGAAGTTATTTTTTCACCAGCAGGAGGGGGCTTAATCTCCACTGGAAGACTATTGTACAATTTATTGAACCTTCTGATAAATTCAACAACACTTTCATCAGATTTCTTCTTAATAGCATTGGAATCTATGAGTGAATATGCATGGTCTATTTTCTCTCCCCATCTCTGGATTAATAGGCGGTCCATCTCTTACCATGTAGGAATAGAGTTATTAGGAAGCCCTTTAAACCATTTTCTTTCTTCTCTATCCAAGGATTGCACAAAAAGTCTTAGAACAACATCCAAGTGTTCAACATTTAAAGTTTTTGTAAAATTACAAAATATTGCTACATGGTTCTCTGTTGCTTGTTCATCCTCCCTTATGAAACGAGGAAGAATATTCAAGTATTCTTTAGGCATTTGATTCAACTATTGTGGCAATTGAATAGGTGCATACCTATTCATTAAGAATACAGGTACTGCCATGTTTTCTCCTGAATTTACTAAACCTAGACTACCAGCAGATGTGGAACCTGACTGAGGAGTAAGTGGAGTGTGCAGAGGTGGTAATGTTGTTAAGGGTTCAGGTTGAATGACTATAGCAGATACTAAAAAAGAAACAAACTCTGAAGACTGTCCTTGATAGTTCGGGTTCTTGAAATGAATTAGATGTAGAAGGTAACTCTTAGTCAATAAAATATGAATGTGAAAGATGTGATAAATTGCTGCCTGGTGCAGACAGTGTCGGACTTGGTGTAAGTGGATTTTTAGGCCTTCCAATCCTCTTGGAAACTAGCCTCTTAGGATCTGAAAGGGCTTGGACTTTCTGTTGTGAGGAATCCGACCTTGTATGGGGTCTCTTTGGAGCTAGAGTTATTGCTTTAGTTCAAAACAACCAAATATTTCCTCCTCATTAAACAACCAGAGGAAAATATTGAAAACCTAGGGAAAAATGTTCCTGTCTTCTCTCCCCGGCAATGGTGCCAATTAATGTTGTCCCTTAAGAACCCATTTTCCTCACTGTGTAGAAATTGTGCTTAAGACATTAATGTTTATAATTATTGTCACTTGTTTTTCACTTAATTGTATGTTGTATTCTCAAATGAAGGACCTCAATGACTTGGTTTTTAACCCCTAATATTTAGGTGACATGAAAATCTCAGAATGCCATTTGATTGATGAATATAAATGATGAATGAAGAAAGCTTGATGAGGTCAAAGACAATATGCTGTTTTACACAAAATCTACTATCTGTGACACTTGGAGAAGTTAAAGATAATATGTTGTCTTACACAAAAACTACTATTTGTAACTTAGAAGAATTGTAGTGGTAGGAACTTCAAGTATAGGATCACTCTTTTAAGGGATTTTAACTTCATTTACATAAGAAAATAAGGACCTGCAACTTCATTACGATACTTAAAGGAAGAAAACATATGATAACACATAATAGAGAAGTCACAAAATCATACCCAACAATGTGTGGAAAACTTCTGATTCTTTCATTAATCAATGGTTACATCAAGAATACAGTGGCCTAGTCTCTAGGTTCTTCCAAATTCAAACCTCCTCTTTGTAAATTTTCCTCTTTTTATCATTATGACACAGTTGGTAAGCACCAAAACTGTCAAATTGTTTAACTATATCCTAACTACCTAAAGTAAAAAAACAAATCACTACAGAATATTAGATTAGAGGGTAAAAGGCACCTCATTTTCAAGAAAACAAATAACAAGAAGTAAAAGAAATTAGAAAATTGATGATGATTGCTTGTTGTTCAGATCTGTGATAATAAATATTTTCTATGGATGCTCTGATAATAGTTAAATTGTTTTAACACAACACATTGCAGTTCAACAAAACTCCATGTGTGGACTTGTGGGCCACATACATATCGGAAGTGTTCTGATTGGCCAACACGCAAGGAAACCCAACCAATCACCATTTTCAAAAAAGAAAGGAATAAACCCCAATTCATTACTTATCAGTTCCACTTGAGTTGTTAACCCATGCACACATCTAAGCGTGATCACCATGTGATCACTTGTTTAATGGACGTTCCGATCCCTCGGAGCTCATGAAAATTTAAACCTATTGCAGAAAACCTTATCGCGTCCATTTTTTCAACAACTCTTTGACTCCCATAGGACCTGATAAGAAATAAAACTTCTATTTAATGACTTATTGGGCCTGATTTTAAAAATAAAGATCGATTACTTTTCAATGTGATATCCGTCGGATCTTGTCCCTTTCGATGGACAAAAGTGATTGATTTGAACTTAAACGAATTAGACTTCATTTCATACAGCATCACATCTGATCTCTGAAATAAACCCCATTATAGTTAACTACGCGATTTCCCTAAGATCTATGGCTTGTTGATCAGACGACCCAGATCTTCTCACGGGTTTATCACTTTCAAAAGCCATTAATAATATAAAATCAACCATTTCTTTCAAATCTCCGCATTTCTTTTTGTTTCCATTATAACATAATATTTGGTTTTCATTTCATATTTTGACTTTTCCTTCATTTTGTGTTAAAACTAAAAATAAAACTTAAATAAAAATGGATGCTACAACACCCCCCCAAATTCCTTTTCTTTCTAGAACCATCCCAACTTAGATTTTTGTTGAAGTCAATTTTGAGGTATTTGTAATCTACAACTTCTTCCATAATGTTGCCTTCAAAGTAGAACTTATGTTGGTTATGTTTTATTTTTTAGAGAAAACCACTACTTTCGTTTTTCTAATATTGACTTCCATCCCCACCCTTCTACAAAAATGCTCAAGGGATAGTAAGTTCTCATGCAAAGGAAGAGAAGATTTAGCAACTAGACAAAGGTCATTTGCATACAAAATAAGCCATATAACAAATTTTCCCAAATCGATATCATCATCCCCTTTGCGTATTTAACCATTACTCAAGCCTCTAGATATATAACCCATAAAGGGTAGGAGACTTTTGGAAACCTTGCTTGTCCTTGATATCACTTCTAAAACTTTCAGAAATTCCTATTGAAGTTCTAATTTTGACTTTGACCTCTTCATATAGGCTACACATAACTTCTCTCAAATGTTTAGGAACCCCAAGTTCCTCCATTCTATGACACAGGTTATCCCTAGGAATCGTGTCAAATACTTTTTTTGAATCTAACAAAGAAACAAAAGGCTCCTTCCTTTTTCTCCCAAACTTTTTCAATGATGTGCCTTAAAGTTATACAACGATCAACTATGGAATGTTTAGGTCTAAAACATGCCCTCCCTTTAGCATGCTTATCTCTTTCTTCTACCCACTTGTTGATTTTATTTTCTAGCATGCTTCCAAATAACTTTGAAAACAAGGGGTTTATCATTATGGTCCTATAATTGCAGGGATTTTTGACATCACCACTCTTTCAAAGAGGTATTGCTAGCTTATTTGTCCAATGTGTGGGGAACCCTTGTTGTATGATGTTGTTGAAATTTTTTGTAATGTGAGGTGCAAGAATATTTAAGCCTCGCTTTAGATACTTTGATTGGAGTTCAGCTAAGTGTTTTTCTTTTCCAACACCCAACTTCTTGATACCCATCTCTACCTCTTGCACCATGAAGATTTCGTTATTAGTGTTGACCAAGGGGGGAGTGTCAACCTTGCGATCTTGCTCATAGAGTTGTCTTGCATAGTCAAACCATTTAGAAGCTATAATACTATTTTCAGTTTGCATCTTTATCAGTTGGAGCTCCTTCCAAAATGATTTCACGTTATTTTTCCCAAGGAATATTAGTTCTTCCCTCTTTACAACCATGAAATCATCCTTTTTCTTTCTTAATACCCTCTTATAATATTTGAGCTTTATGTTATTGTTGTTTGACTCTTTCCACATTCTCCTTGCCTTTTTACATTCCTCGTCCAACCAAGTATTAACGAGAAACTAATTTGTTCTATACTTCTTAAAATTTCCTCTTTTGCACTTTACAAGTGCGCTTTGAATTAAATGTGTTAATTCATGACTATGTAGGCCATGAATTGGTATTTTATCCTTATCGAAGAGCCTCTCTAACGTCATTACGAAGGTATTATAATTTTTTGGAGTCAAAATAATTCTTCCTGTTAATGGTGTTTGAACCCACCAACATTAGAGGGTATCTCCTCCGTAAGAAGTCCTAACTAGACCTTAGACAATTTGGAGTAGGAGTTCCAACAGTGGGTGGTAATGGAGTTCCTTGCCCATTGTAGCTTGCAGAGATAAGTATGATTACTTTGGCTAGAAGTAAGTGTGTGACCTTGTAGCGAGTCAAATGAGATGCGTGGGGGTTCTAGCACATGGAGGGTGTTACACAAAATAATTGTCACCATGACTATTTGCAGTTAGTATGGGTCCACCATCATCCATACTATCCTCCTTGGCAAGTCTCAGACCTCAGCTCTTCATGTCAAGCTTTAAAAAAGAGAGAAAGTCCCTTAAAAAACAATAAATCTCTGGTTTCGCACTTTCTCCTACTATTGCCCGCAGTGCCGCACCTCTTGTTCATGTTACATGCGGACCTGCCCACTCTGTCTCTAAAGGGGTGGGTGCAGACCCATGTAAAAGTCAAAAAGGCGCAAGTTTATCTTCAAAAAACTTACTTATGGTTGATTCTAGATGATTCTAGAAGGATTCTTGACATGGATGGTTTGCTCCTAGGTGGTTCATGCATCCCAAAACTAAAGGAGCTAATCCCTTGATGAGAGGAGTTATCCCTTTGAAGGAGGAGCTTATCCCTTCAAAAGTGGACCTAGTAACTTCCCTCCATTGCACTATAAATTAAGGCAGTGGGCTGGTTGCTAGGGAGGTTAGAAGCTAAACATTTCTAAGGGTAAATGCTGGTAGAATTGAGACTCCCTAGTTAAGCTTGAGAGGAGAGATCACATACCTTTTGGCTTGATTGGGAAGTGAGTGAACTTGTCAAGGTAGAGGAAAATTCTTGCTGGACCCTGGGAGGAACTGGTACAGCATCAAGGCACAGGTTGTAAAGTTCTTCTTGATTTAAGTTAATACAATCAAACTCATTTTTCTCAACAAATTGTCTTATGTGATTTGTTTCATAAATTCCTTGATCATTATGATGGATATGCTTTTATCATATTGGCTTTTCAGGTGCTATTTAATGTGTGTGCTTGTTTGTGTCTACAGATTCTACATAAACGAGCTCATTTGGATCAAAGGAGCGAGGCTTCTACAAACTTGAACTGGACCCAAGGTAGGCCTAAAATAGTTGTTTGCCTTTATTTATAAATTGCATATTTAGTGAAAGATAGAATTTGATTGGTTTGTTTGTCAATAGATATCATTAGATACTAGGGAGGTCGGTCTTGTCTGCAAGAACAACTCATTTCGTGATACAAAATGGAGACTCCACTGGGGAACTGATTTTTTGATTTTTCCTTTGTTTGTACTTTGGCCTGAGAAACTGTGTCTTTGTTTCTAGTTTTTGGCTTGATGATTGTGGGATTGGGTAGATCTAGTAGATTTTGAATTATTTTTTATTTTTCATACTTTTGGGAGAGGAACGCACCCTCTACTTGCAGCACAGTGCATACTTATCCGTACTTTTTCTTTGCACACAGAGCGGGACCGCACCTGTGTCAACTGGGTGCCTGCGTACCCTGTCAAAATTTTGAAAATTTTAAAATTTTCTCTTCTAGTCAACTTAGGATTTGTTTACAAGTTTTTAGCCCCTGCCCAGACCTGCATGTGAATTGTCAGAAACTTTCCTTAGCTTGATTCCATTGGCGTTAGGTTTTAGGTGAAATTCCTAGAAGTTTTGTGTGTGGGCTTTGATTTTCATCCTGGTCTTGTAGTGGCTCAGAGCTTGAAAGCCTTATATACCTTAGATCACCCTGGTTTTGACTAGCTTTCTTATGAGTCTGACCATTTGGTAAAGTCTGCCCTTGTTGAGGGATCCATCTTATTTTTCTCCTTGCGAAACTTCGAAAAACTTGTGTTCAAAGTTTGGATTTCATTTTTAGAAATGAAAACAACAACTGATTGTTTTCTGACTGATTTGTGATTCTGGACAAATTAGTCCTTAGTTTTCTTATAGCTAGGTAAAACATCCTTGAAAGTAAATTTTGTAAGCTTTTACTTCAATAGGTTTTTTAGGGTTCATAGATCTCAAGATTAGATTTGTTAATGGTTTTGAGTGTTTTATAAAAAGATAAAAAATCTCTTTTGAAGAAAAAGTTTGTTTTTGTAGTATTTGAGTTTTGGACAAGGAAAAGGGAAATTTTCGTGAATATAACTAGTTGTCTCATTTTGAGTGCATTGGAAAAGAAAAAAGCTCTTCTTTTGATTTCATTGCTAGGAAAAGATTTGTGTTTACAAGTATTTGCATTCTCAAACTCTCTCTTAGCTAGAAGTTCATCGAAGGGAAAGGATTGCTTTTCATCTTAAGTGCATTTTTTTTAGTGATTTCAAGTCGAGCCTTCACACCACAAGTTTCATCTCTACACCTCTTGACTTAAAGAAAAACCAGTAAAATTAACGCTTAAAGTAAAATCTATCTAGTAATCTTTTTATTTTTTAGGGCTCTTTCCACCAATCTAGCTTAGGCTAGTGTCTTGGAATAGGTTTTAGTTAACACTCCAAGAGAGTAAAACAAACAAGTAGCTATATCCTACGGTAGGATTAAATCCAATTGTTACATCTATGCTCTGGGAAAGCTCCTCTTAAAGGAGAAGCATGAGATCATGTCCGAACTAGTGAGAGAATCAATCCTTTCTCATTGGGAATGATGCCAGATATTCACGTATTAAAAAGGGTAAACCTCGGATTAACCATTGTCGAGGAGCCTGGGGTCACTTGTTGGTAAACCTTGGATTATGTCAAGGAACCTTCAAGGGGATTGAGCTTGTTACTCTGCCCTTGCTTGCATATCGGATCGTAGACTGTTCCCCCAGGTATATTTGTTTTCGTTGGTAACCATAGTGACCATATTCTATAGGATTCTTTCCTAAGGTGACGGTGAAGGGAAGATCCCACTGTACCTGTAGCAAACATCGGCTAGACTCACTTGGATTTTCTGAGAGGTTCTCTTCACTCGAGACGGTTTAGTGGAGGAACTTGTGCGAGTCTATTCATTAAGCAGGTTGCCGGGGTAACTATTCCAACCGCCATTTCTGTATTGAATTCTACGACGTTGGATTTCATCACCAACTAGTGTTTTCAGTATGGGAAGTTACTGTTTGTGCGTGGTTTGACCTCCTAGATTCTTCAGGTGTATGTTTCAAAATTGTTTGGTTCTTTAGAGGCTTTAGGTGGTTTTCATTGAGATTTTACTTTGTTTGCGTGTGAAGTAGTTAAATTTTTTTAATCATGGCTGAATTACCAAGGAAGTCCCGTAGACTTTGGGGCCAACCTCTTGAGTTTTCACAGAGCCAGCTTGAAGGGCTACGAGCCCTTGTGACTCCTAGTGACAGTAGAGTAGGGTCACCTGAAGAAGGAGAGTCTTCTTTGGTGGTACATCCTGATTACCAAGCTTTAGTAGCAGATTATAATCCGCAGTCTATTTCATTTTCTGAAGTTACTAGTAGTTTTTCATCTACTAGTGAGTTAGCCAAGGAACCTAAAATATCTGAACCTGAAACTGAGCTTGTTGCTACTCCAACATTAGGGTTAGCCTCTCCAGCTTCCAGTGGTCCTGGTTCACCTAGGGTAGAAAGATTTATTACCCAAAATCTTCCTTCTAGACTTATTGCCATCGAAGAACTTGTTACCCCAGAAGAAGAAGGTATCCCTATCCCTAAAAATCAATGAGTTATAGAACTTAGGGAGCGTGAATCTATCTTTTATAGTGCACCTAGGAGTGACGCTTGGTATCTTTCATTGACCAATTTTTTGGAAAACCTGGGACTAAGTTTTTCACCACCTCGTATTTCTTTTCACCCAACACCTAGAAGTTATTATCCTCCATTAAATATGTCGAGACAGTCATCCATGTTTTCTCAATCTCCAGAAACCTTTTTATATGGCGGTCCTTCTGTTCCCTCTGTGTATCAGTCACTTGCTGGTACCTTTTCGGGAGAATCTCCTCAACCTATTGAACAAGGGTTATTAATTGGTAATAATGGAACTAAACCGTTGAGTGTAGAAGATATTCTTATGATGTCATGTACTATTCCTAATCCGCAACCTAAAGGTGGACAGTTACCACCTCGGGGGTAGCCTCAAGGTCCTCAATTATCGCTTGGGGGGCAACCTCAAGGTACCCAATTACCATCTGGGGGGCAACTTCAAGGACAGTACATACCTACGAGACAGTACATTCCTCAAGGTCAACCCCAGACTCAGTAAATTCCTCAAGATCAACCCCAGACTAAGTATGTACCTCAAGGTCAACCCCAGACTCAGTATGTACCTCAAGGTCAACCCCAGTATCAATATGTACCTCAAGGTCAACCTCAGTATCAGTACGTGCCTCAGGGTTATCAACCCCAAGATTAGTACCCAACCCAAGGTTTCCAACCACCTTCCAGTCAGTCATTTGTTCCAGGTACTGGAAATGTACCTTTGAATTACCAACTCTACCCTCAACCCGGTTATGGTCCTCAATATACTCAACCTGCTGTGGGTCCATACCCCGGAATGAACTTAGTGTGGGATCCATCACAATCTCAACAGGTCTTGCAAATGCAGTTTTCATCTCAAACTGGAAAACCCATAGTATCTGGTCCAGTCCAACAACCTATCCAGTCTACTGTTCAAACTTCTACACCTTCTGTAGTTTCTCAGCCTGGGCCTAGTTCACCTCGAACTCTGCGTCAAATGGCTGCTGCAACTGCTCAAACATTTGTTCCATCTACCCCACCTACTTCTGGAGTATCTACAGCCCCGATTTCTACTTTTCCTGCATCAATTCCTCAAGCATCTTTACCTCAGTCTGGACCCACAATTCAGACTTCGGTTCAAATTCCTGTAGGACAACCTGGTCCAAGTACGGTTGTCACAAGTCAACCTTAATTTACTTATCAACCATGTCAGGGATAGTACCAATTCGGTCCTGCTGTGCAACAGCCAATCTATCAGTATCAACCGTTCCCTGGATATACATATCAACAACCTCAAAAACCCCAGTACGGTTTGGTTAATCCTGGTTTTCCAGGAGGATACAATATCCCAAATGCAATTCCCATTCCTAGTTATCCTTGATATCCTCCTCCTGGGGATGGTCTAATGACCCAGGGTTTTAGGGAACCTAATCGTCAGTTACCGTTTATCGCAACTTTGGATTTACCTAACTTGTCGTGCCTTATGAACGATCCAATCAACTATCTTCCGTTTTGGCCACCAATGTCGAATTAAGTTGCCTAGTGATATTCCCAAGTTTTAAGGCAAACCAGGAGAGGACCCGTCAAACCATGTGATGACCTATCAGCTCTAGTGTGCCTCTAACTCCATTTCAGATGATTCAATCCATTTAAGGATTTTTTAACGCATTCTAATTGGTCTTGCGGCCAAGTGGTACATTGAGTTACCACAAGCCACTTTTTATAACTTTAGTCAGTTAGCTACTTCATTTTTAACTCATTTTAAGTTGCCAGTCAGGTATGACAATGGCACAGAGTTATTGACTTCAATAAAATAGTCAACACCCACTTACATTTCAGATCACATTCATGAATGGAGACGTCGACGGCATTTAGTGAAAGTTTTTATCCCGGATCAAATCTTAGCTAAATGGTTTGTTAAATCGTTATTACCAAAAATTACTAAAGATGTAGCTAAGGCCAGAGTAGTTACTAAAGAGAAAGTAATTGCTCAAGCTCAGTACCTTGACCTAGTTTACACGCAGTCAGGTACGCTACATGAGAAAATCCTTGATCTTCCCAAACAAAATCGAATAGCTGCAGCTTCTTCAGGGTCTCATGCTGTTGATGGCATGATTGGTACGGTCAATACTAAAAGTAAGAAGAAATCTTCCAAGAATTCTTCTCCTATCATAACTCTACCAGATTCCCCGACAGGAGATTCTTTCGTGGAAATTTCCGTTGATATTCATGTTGTAGAGTCATCTACAGCTAAATCAAAATCCGGTGGTAAAAAGAAAGGGAAGAAGAAAAATAAAGCTGATAAAAATTCAAAAGAGAAACCAGAAAAAACGGAATCTACCAATGAGAAATGCAAACCTCGTTATCCTTGTCTCATTTGTGAAGAAGAGCATTTTACAAGAGACTGCCCTCATCGCGCTGAGGTTGCAAAAATTGTCAAAGGTTCCTAAATGCCTGCTGTTTTGAAGGATCCTTTTCCTAGTCAAGACAGTAAGATGATAGGTTCTTCCTTGAGTGCCTCTGGAGAACCCATAATGATGATGTCCCGTGCTAGGATTGCGACTCAATCGCAAGATTATGGAAGTAAAAGTCCTGTTGGTGGTAAGGAAGTAGAATCTTCTAACTCAAACCCATCAACTTCAGCTCCTGGTTTTGATCCACTACAGATCGAGAAACCTAACCTAGACTTAGTAATCAAACCACCTGCCAAGGGTATACTTTGAACGTCAGCTTTCAATCCTCATGCGAGAGAGGCTTAGAACTATAACATTGTTGAAGATTTGGCTATTTCACCTTCGGTAATGTCGGCTTTGGAGGTGCTGCAATCATGCCCAGCACAACGTAAATTGCTATTTTCGGCTATAGGAGTTGTTGATGTTAAGGACTCGAACCTTATAATTTTTGATCTAGAAAATAGTACACCTCGCTTACCTCATCAAATGGCTTTCCAGATTCCAGTGTTAGTAAAAAACAGACCTTGTTATAGGACTGTGATTGATGAGGGAGCCTTAACGTGTATTATGTCGATCCAGTTTTGGAGGATGCTTGGCTCTCCTACACTTAACTAATCCCCGACGATTCTAAAGGCCTTCGATGGCCGTGGGTTCCATCCCTTTGGCGTTCTACAGGATTTACCTATAGGGGTTGAAGGAAAAACTGTTAATCTAGATGTGGAAGTGGTCGATGCCCCTCTAGATTACAACCTTCTCTTAGGTCATAGTTGGTCTTACGCTATGACAGCTATTGTTTCATCGGTCTTCCAGCTTGTAAAGTTCCCTCATAATGGAAAGATCGTAACTATTGATCAGCTGACTTACTTTTCGTCCAACCCAGCCTCTTCTAAAAGTATCCAACATGTCAGCAAAACAACCATCCCTTATAAGGATGTTGGAGTAGGACTTGTTAAAGATTCTGGTTTACTGAGAACTTTTTCTTTTCCTCCTCCAAATGTATCATCTTCTATAGCAACCATTCATATGATTTCATCAGACACTATTATTCATAACGATCTTTGGATCGTACCCTCTGAATCTGAAATAGATTCATTTGGTGATGTTATGCCTTTGAGTACATATGAAATTACGTATCAGGCTGTACAGTCGTTTTCCGACCCTTCTTTGACCAAAACCAACTTAATGAATGTGGTCCATGATGAATCACTTTCAACATCGAACTCAGATTCAATAATGTTTTCCGAACTTGTTCACACTAATGAGCAAATTTGTGAAATCCTGTGTGTGGATGACTTACCATGGGAAGATCTTCATCACAGATCTTCGTTTCTACCTGAGATCAATCATTTTGAAAATTATTTTTCATCTATTTTTTCGACCGATTATGTCAAGGAACCTCAGAATCCAATGCAAAATCCTGATTCCGAGTTAAATTTGGGAAACATTTCTCGAACCTTTCCTATTGACATTTCGGTCAAGCCTGGAATTATTGAAAATGTTCATATAGGTGCCTCTTGTACGAAAGATGAGATTCAAACATATAAGGCCCTATTTCAAGAATTCCCTGACGTGTTTTCCTGGTCATATGAGGAAATGCCAGGAATCGACCCAGCAATTGTTATTCATGACATCAAAACTTACTCGGATGCTAAACCCGTCCAGAAACATTTGTATCAGATCCACCTGCGAAAAGTTGCTGCCATTAAAGCAGAAGTTGAAAAATTACTCAAAGCAGGGTTCACATATCCAATTCTGTTAACGGATTGGGTATCAAATATTGTTCCTGTTAACAAAAAACAAGGAACAATAAGAATATGTATTGATTATAGGGATATTAATCGCGCCTGTCCAAAAGACAATTACCTGACACCCTATATCGATCAAATTATTGATGATTGTGCCGACAGTGAATTATTTTCCTTCATGGATGGTTTTTCCGGATACAATCAAATAAATATTCTACCTGCTGATTAACCAAAAACGGCTTTCATTTGTCCATGGGGGACATTTGCTTATTGCAAACTACCTTTTGGGCTCAAGGACGCCGGGGAAACTTTTCAAAGTGCCATGTCTTACACCTTTCATGACATCAAGCACATTGTGCAACCCTATCTTGATGATTTACCTACTCATTCATTACATCGAGCTGATCATCTCATCCATTTACAAGCACTGTTTATGAGGTGTAGGCATTATAGGATTAGGTTGAATCCACATAAGTGTGTTTTCTGTATAGAAACGGGTCGTTACTTGGGTTTGTGGTTTCGAAAGCTGACATTCGCGTCGATCCCTCGAAGGTTGAAGCTATTATCAAATTGCCTCCTCCTTCGAGTCTTCGCCAACTCCAAAGTTTGCAAGGGAAAGCAAACTTTTTACGTCGATTCATTCCTAACTATGCTGAGATCACTAAGGGTTTTACTCGGTTGTTGAAGCATAATACACCATTCATTTGGGATGAGATAGCTGACAAATCTTTTGATGCTTTAAAACACGTGTTAACCCATGCACCGTTGTTGCATCCGCCCAACTACAACCAGGACTACTTCTTATATCTCACCGCTTCGCATTCCACCATTGGAATGGTACTAGTTCAGGAAGATGAATTTGGTAGTGAACATGTGATATATTACCTTAGTCGGACCTTAAATCCCACTGAGCTAAAATACTCACATGTGGAGAAATTGGCTCTGGCAGCTGTTCAAGCTGTCCAACATTTTCGTCACTACATTTTTCTACACAAAACTACAGTAATTTCTGATTGAAACCATATGATCTATATTCTAACTAAACAATTGCTAGGGGGAAAGTACTCCAAATGGATTGTCATCCTATAGGAGTTTGACTTGGAATTTGAAAATTCTAAGTTAAAGAAATCTTTAGTTTTTGCGGAGTTGATGTGTGACTTCCCGCGTGCTGACACGGAAATAGTGGCAGAGGAACCCATTGTGGATGAATCTTTATTTCTAATCAGCACTTTAGATCCCTGGTATGGAGCTATCATCGTTTATCTTCAAACCGAATCCTTTCGGCCTGAAATTTCAAGATCAGAGCGTAAAAAAATACGATTCCAGTCCCAACAATTCAAGATTATTGGAGATACACTTTATTGTTGTGGGGAAGACTTCATTTTCCGACTTTGCTTGATTCATGACAAAGATGAAAGGGTTCTCAATGACTGTCACTCTGGAGCGTGTGGCGGTCATATGTCTGGGTTTGCCACGGCCCAAAAGATATTGCGTGCTGGCTATTTATGGTCGTCTTTTTTTAAAGATTGTATTAACACGATCCGAAAATGCCACAACTACCAAATTTTTGATCGAAAGATGCGCGCTCCACCTGCTCCTCTCCACCCTATAATTACCGTCGGTCCATTCGTGAAATGGGGTATTGATTTTATTACATGTAACCGTCACTCGGCTAGGGGGCATGAGTACATTATCCTTGTAGTAGATTATTTTACCAAGTGGGCTGAGGCGATGCCTACATTTGAGGTAGACGGCAAAACAACTGCGATTTTCGTGTTCAATCATATAATTGCTAGGTTTGGTGTTCCACAAGCGATTATCACTGATCATGGGCATCATTTTTGAAATATTATGATGATTGAACTTACAGACCAACTTGGCTTGCGTTACGATAGTTCAACACCATATTATCCACAAGCTAACGGTTTGGTTGAAACCATCAACAAAGTTCTAGTTATCATGATCCGACGAATCATTGGGATTCATAGGTCAAATTGGCATAACATGTTATTTTCAGCACTTTGAGCATATCGAACCACAGTAAAAATGTCAACCAGTTTCACTCCTTTCCAACTAGTTTATGGTTTGGAAGCTGTGCTACCCATTGAATGCGAAATCCCGTCATTACAAATGGCCATTGAATTACTTCCAGCCACCTATGAAGAGGAAAGACGTTTGTTATACTTAGCTCAGCTAGATGAGAGTCGACGAGATGCTGCACTAGCAATCGAAGCTCATGCCAAACATATTAAAGCTCAGTATGATCGAAATGTTACCCCTCGAAAATTTTCAGACAGAGACCTAGTTTTATTGTATGATCAAGCAAATGATAAATTAGGTGCTGGAAAATTCGTGCCCATGTGGCATGGTCCTTATATTGTTAAGCGGAAGCTAGTAAAAGGGGCCTATGAACTGGTAGACTTTGACGGGGTCTCTTTATGTAAACCCAGAAATGGTATTTACCTGAAGAGATATGATGCTTAAGTTTGGGTGTGGAGATCTTAGTTAGGTTAGTTTTCTTTATAGCTGGTGTGTTTTAGATTTAAAAAGTGTTAGAGAGTTTTTTTGTCATTATTCTTGCTTGTCTTGATTTTACTCTTTATATTGTAGATGTCGACGTCTCTCCAAACATACATTGGTTTTGATAATGGTGCTTGTCATAATACACAAAACATTTCTTCTGTAGCTTGGGTTATCTATTTGCCCTCTAACAAGTTGGTATCTATGCATGGGCTAAGCCTCGGTCAAACAACGAACAACATTGCAGAGTATAGTGCAGTGATTGAGTTATTATCTGAATCCATCTCATTTGGGATTTAGAGTTTGATAGTGAGGTTAGAATCTGAACTCATGGTATTACAACTTAATAGAGTATATGCCATTAGAAATCTAGTTTTATTGAGATTATTTTTGGGAGTTCATCTCTTGGAACGTGAGTTTGATTACATTGAATATCAACATATTCCAAGATATTTAAACACATAAGTAGATGCAATTGCTTCTCGAATGTTAAATAGACATTTGCAATAAATCATACAAGTAAATTTAAAAATATTTCATAACATGTTTTGCAATATGAGCCGGTAATAATGATATAGTATACCATAATAGTGTGTCAAATATACATCATCTTCGATCATAGGTTGAAAAACACCTTATGATCGGCAAAAATGATAGTACAAAAAGCAAAAAATGTCATATGTGTCTACATCAAGCGATCATCCTATCATTGGTGATGATCACGATACAAAACCACTGTACGGGCCACCTACATAGGAACCTCCTAAAAGGTCCTGGGACCCCGATCACATAGCGCTGCAGCCAGAGAGGAATGTCATCTATGGTGTTCTTCGTAATATCTGCTGCCAGTCACTCTAGATGACTCTCCAACTCGGCCAAAGTCTCTACGGCTTCGTCCTGTGGGACTGGTGCCACTGCAACTGGTTGTTTTCTCTCGTAAGGTCGGAGAGTGTCTGGTCGTCGTGGACCTACATCTGCATTTGAAACTTTTTACCATCAATTTTGGGACGAAATAAAAATAAAAGAAATTAGAAAATTAGAAAATGTTAAAAATGATGTTACCCGAGTCATCCCATTGCTCTCCTAGCGGAAGAGCCATGTCTGGGTCACCTCGGAAATCTACCCCAGCATAAGGAAAGTCCTGAATAGTGAATATTTGGTTCTCTAACCAATGAAAGTACTCAGGAGTAAATCGAACAACTTCCATCCCCTCCTCAGGATGACGGGCCATAACTGCGACCCATCGCATCAGTTTGGGCTCTTGAGGAATCCCAACCTCAACGGTAAGATGTTGCGGAACCAACATTGCGACCCTCTCCAGACCAAAGCTCATGACTAAAGCACCGTATCCAAAGGTCTTCAGATGTCCGTTCTTGGCTCTGGTCAGTTGGCCTTTTATATTAGCCAACACAACCTCGCACCAGTTGAAGATGGTGCCTCGAAAGCAATCCACTGCCATCCACATCTGGGATCCAGTAGACACATGTAGTGCTAGGCTCCCACAGAGCCTGGTAACTGTAAAAGCAATAACCATAAGTTCAGGATGGGATATGGTCTTGATATCTATCCCTTTGTCTCTGGTCTGGACATTGCACCACTCTAGCTGGAGGCTATCGATAGACTGGCCACCTGGCCTAGTCCCCAATAGAGTCAAATGTTCACTTCTCTTAGGCAAACTAGACAGAAAGTAAATGCCTTCCGGCTCCATTTCGAGTTGGTGACCACCTATAAAGAAGCACTGATTGTGGACGTTCCAATTATCTACCAGCCACTGCAAGAAGTCCACCTGGGTCCTCATGCCAGGTACGACCCAAAATTTGTACAAGCTACATGCCTTCAATGCATCAATCGAAGGTTGATGATTAATGGTGGCCAAATCCATGTCCTCATGCTCTCGTTCTTGCCAATCAAGCATGATGTGTGATATACATTCAGTAAAAAGGCGAATTAGAATATATAGAATTAAAATTTTTGGGTGAATTTTTGGTTTACTAGGTTTTAAAAACCTTTGCATGGGGTCCGCACCCTGTCTTATAGAGACAGTGCGTCAGACCCGCGGGTCCCCAGTGTTACACCTGAGGACCCCCGCGCGTGGGTTTTTAAACCTAATAACTCCCAAAAAATTAATCTAAAGACCTAAAAATAAAATTGAAACGGATGAAATTGAAGAGTAGGATGATGTGGATTACCTGGAGGAGACGACGTTCGTTTTCAATGGTCGGATTTTCCGCAATCTTCTCAGGCAGTTTCTAACCAAAAGCCCTTTTTTCTCACCTCAAAACTTAAATCGTAAAAATGAATTGATAAAACTCCTTTTTATAAGTTTTTTGGATAAATAAATTGTTAATTTGTTTATTTTTTACTTTGAAAAGGTAATTTTTGAAACATTTTTATCTATTTTAAACAGGTATGGGTAATGTTTCGGTTTTTGTATAGGATAACGGATTTTTCAGGTAAAGTTGATAATTTTTTACGGAAAACATTAGAGTCACCTTTAAGCTCTTTTCTGACTCCTAAAACATGAAAAGATCGTCGAGTTTTTCTTTTTAAACTCGTTAAAACAAAACTAAAAATACAGTCCTCTTACAACCCTTTTTTGACCGTAAAAACACGAAAAGATTGCCAGATTTTTGTCATTTCAAATTTGATATTGGTAATAAAACGACGTGTCCTTGATTGCCTTTTTACTTTTTCAGATAAGAGACACTAATTATGAAAAGTACTCCTTGGTTGTAATTATCAAGCGATTCTCTCAGGTATTATTTTATACTTTTTCGGGCTTGGGAGACACAAATTTACGAAAAAGGACAACCATGGAGTTTTCTTAAGTTTTTTCAGACTCCCTAAAATTGAAAAACGTCGAGTTTTTCCATACTGGACTCGTGAAAATTTAATAGTAAAGGACTTGTTCAATTACAAATAGGAACGGACCACTCCTTCTTAGGGTTCAAATTTAAACTAATTTGGACTCATCCGAAGGATGAGCTTATAATCAAGCAAATGTTATCCTCCTCAAGCTTGTTAAAAATAAAAGAGGTACTTGCCAAAAATGGTGGGGGAAAATAGAGGAAAATGAGCCTATTTGTCATACTTTGTCTCAGAAAAACCTTTTAACCACTCTTGAACACGACACTTTTCATTCACCTGGGTTGGGAAATCCTTTGCCTAACAATTGATCAAACCATAATTGAAAGTCTTCAGCTGGTTTCTGGGTATTAACTTTTGGTCAATTGTCACCAAACCATCTGCTGTGTCGTTATGTGTTCAAGAGGTCAGTGCAAATAAGCCATTCATCTGCAAAATATCTGTCATCCATCTTGACCATCCCTGAGTTAGTCCTTGCAAGAATATTTCTTCGAACTTGATCTATGATTTCATGTTCTGGGCTTGCCTACAACGGATCGTTTTCTATCGACTTCAGCTCATTATCTAGAAAGATGATCTAGAAATCATCAGTACCTTGGGATTTGCATGCCTCAATGGTAGTTTTCTCTCCTTTGACGACTGGTTGCATCATTAACCTTCGATCAAAGGACTCCATGCAGTGTTCGAGATCAACACATCTATTCACATCTCATGGATTGTACTGAGTACTTTGAGAGCCATTGAAATTAATGGTGGTTTCTATCACACTTGTTAACAGTTTACATCAGCGACGTTGTAATCAAGTGGTTTCTACCATGTTCAACTTCAACACATTCATTCACATGGATAGAATCGTACTATTTTAGGAAGTAGAAATCAAGACCCTGGATCTAGTTTCCACCATCCAGGCTGCGAGGAATTTTGTATTCATTATACAATGGACTATTCATAAACAGATGGTTGCGTCCATACTGTGTCTACATGTGTTTAAACTTATGATGTATTGCAAGATCATTCCTATATCAGAGCAGTAGTTAGTTTGCTAGTTAGTTCTGATCTGAGTATGGGAATCCCTACCTCATCGATGATATGATCTCATATATATTTTGTATTGAATCTTTTTACAGGTTCCAACTGGGCTCTCCATAAGATAATCCTCGAAATGATAAAGTACTTCACTCTTCTTAGATGATACATGAAACCCTTATCTACTACATACTTCGCACTTTAGGGGGAAATCTGTTACAGAAAATAATTGTCACCATGACTATTTGCAGTTAGTATGGGTCCACCATCATCCATACTGTCCTCCTTGGCAAGTCTCAGACCTCAGCTCTTCATGTAAAGCTTTAAAAAAGAGAGAAAGTCCCTTAAAAAACAATAAATCTCTGGTTCCGCACTTTCTCCTACTATTTCCCGCGGTCCCGCACCTCTTATTCGTGTTACCTGCAGACCTGCCCGCTCTGTCTCTAAAGGGGTGGGTGCAGACCCCTGTAAAAGTGAAAAAGGCACAAGTTTAGCTTCAAAAAACTTACTTATGGTTGATTCTAGATGATTCTAGAAGGATTCTTGACGTGGATGATTCACTCCTAGGTGGTTCACGCATCCCAAAATTAAAGGAGCTAATCCCTTGATGAGAGGAGTTATCCCTTTGAAGGAGGAGCTTATCCCTTCAAAAGTGGACCTAGTAACTTCCCTCCATTGCACTATAAATTAAGGCAGTGGGCTGGTTGCTAGGGAGGTTAGAAGTTGAAACATTTTTAAGGCTAAATGCTGGTGGAATTGAGACTCCCTAGTTAAGCTTGAGAGGAGAGATCACATACCTTTTGGCTTGATTGTGAAGTGAGTGAACTTGTTAAAGTAGAGGAAACTTCTTGCTGGACCCTGGGAGGAACTTGTACAACATCAAGGCATAGGTTGTAAAGTTCTTCTTGATTTAAGTTAAGACAATCAAACTCATTTTTCTCAACAAATTGTCTTATGTGATTTGTTTCATAAATTCCTTGATCATTATGATGGATATGCTTTATTATATTGGATTTTTAGGTGCTATTTAATGTGTGTGCTTGTTTGTGTCTGCAGATTCTATATAAAGGAGCTCATTTGGATCAAAGGAGTGAGGCTTCTACAAACTTGCACTGGACCCAAGGTAGGCCTAAAACACTTGTTTGCCTGTATTTATAAATTGCATATTTAGTGAAAGATAGAATTTAATTGGTTTGTTTGTTGCTAGATATCATTAGATACTAGGGAGGTCGGTCTTGTCCGCAAGAATGAATCATTCCGTGAGACAAAGGGGAAAAGGAAGTGTGCTCCTTAGAATCCTGTAATAGTATGCAACTTGAAAGGAACACACGAGTAGAATGACATCACAAATTGAAATGAGGAAAGGTCCAAAAAACAAAGTGACGGGTTAATCCAACAACACATATTCAACAAGATTCATACAATTACATAAAAAGTAGTTCATAATAAAATGAGTAAGTTCACGAACATACATTGCTAAAGAAGCCATAATAGTCCAACTACAATAACAACATATGCATGAAAGTGTGTTGGATATGTTATTATTATTATAAGTGAAAGTTCCATCCATACATACACCATTGACAACCACTATCCCCAATAGTGGAATAATACAACCAAGAACACCTACTCCTCCAAAGAAGTATACTCACTCTATGTTGTGGACAAGCCAAGGCTTGTCACAATACTCCCAAGCCTTCTCTAAGTCTATGCCTAGCCAAACTCTTGGCTCCCAAAAGCCTGTTCTATCACTTATGAGGTTCTATTTATAACAAAGGGTGGGGTGAACCTTGAAATTCCCCTTTGTGACTCTCTGACTACCCTCATGACTCTTCAAATTCTTTACAAATAACTCATTATATTACATAGTGACTATTTAGATTCCATTAATGACACTTGGAATTTTACTTAAAACATATTTACAAATAATATACATTTTCCACATGTACTCACATGAGACAAAATAGGGTAGAAACAACCTAACAAGAAAAAACACTGTGACTTAGAAGTTTGGGTAAAGACCAACTCGACAACCTCCACTTGATGCCATTGAGAAATGGAAACAAGAGATTCCAATTTAATTTGTCCTTGAATTAAACTGAGAATTAAAATTGAATTATATTCTCATAGAAACTTGTAAATAGTTAATTAAGTTTAATTAAATTATTTAGCTTAGGAATTTTGAGTTGGAAGTATTTCTGTAGTCATATATATGTTCTCCCTAAATTTTAGGGGTCCAATATGAGTTTAAATTGAGTTGGAAATTAGATCACTCATTTCACTGAGTTAAGTTTAGTTAAATTAGTTCCAAATTGTTTGTGGAACTAATAGAGAGTTAATAGTCAGCTGGTGCACTAGTGCATCCACAAGTGCCACTCTAGTTAACTGAATATTCCGTCATCAGAAACTCATGCAGGTCAATTATGAGAAAGCCCCAGTTGAGACTAGAGTGCAGGGACAATGTACTATCAATTGTATTATTTACTGGTGTGAAAATATCATGCATGCATGAGAGATTGATCCTATGTTTAGATTGCACAGTTTTGGAAGCATGAATTCCCTTTAAATACAGATTATTCATCCTAGGAATTATGAAAGAGATGAGGGGCTTGGAGAGCTATAGAATTGGCTAAGTGTTGGCCAAGATCTAGCTTGTGATATGGGAGAGTTGAGCATTCTTGTTAGGAATTGTTCTAGTGAGAACAAGCTTTGTATCTTCACTCATATTTCTGATATATGTAATATGGATCACAAGGTTTTAAGCAATGGATTTCCCCAGATACATCTTGTGTTATGTGCCATTGATATATCTTATTATTGTTCATATTGTTTTCATTGATCTATTGGCTTCCACTGGTTGAAAGTAGAAGTAGATTCTTGTCATGTGATTTAGTACATTGCATGAGCTTGTGAATCTATAGGATTTTCTACATGGTATCAAAGATGAATACAATATACTAGAGGAGATTTTGAAGTTTTGAGTTTTGGGTTATAGGTGAAATTCGAATTTACAATACATACTTTAGGATATGTAAATGGTGTTATACAGTTTGCGACTCGAGTATGCCTTGGAAGGAAACTCTAATTTTATAACCTTGAGGGGCAGAATGAAGGTTGTGCTAGAGGATACTAGCTTGAAGGAATTCATTGATCAAGGAATTCCTAAGCTAGTAGTATCGGATGTACAAAATTTGGTCGAATGGAAGAAGTGTGTCACAAAGGCAAGGTGGATAATCCTTGAGTGAGTTCGAGACCACATTGTTTTGAGTCTGCATGGAAAGGAAATTCTGTATGCTATGTAGAAACAATTGATGGAATTGTATAAGAAAAATAGTGACCAAAGAAAATTTTCATTGAAGGAAAAACTTCGAAAAATTAAAATGGAGAAAGGTGAGACTATTCCAAAATACTTGACCAAGTTCACTCAATGTCGTCATGAACTTTGAAGTGTTGGAATCAAGGTTGCCGAGGACTACATGTGTTGGCCGAATAAATTGATCTTGTGGACAAGGCTGATCTCCCTAGTATCAACAGATATCTAGCAACAAGAAGGAAAAGCAAATCTACCTTTCTCTAAACATATTGCGATTCTTCAATAAAAACTATAGAGGTGTTTAGACCCTACCTTAAGTCGAACGCTAGTTTGTAGCAGCCATGCTTCAACCATCCAAAAGAGTTTCTTTTGAGAACCTGCAATCACAAACAAACACACATCAAATAACACCTGCATAGCTAATATAATAAATCATGTTCATCATGGTGATCAAGGAATCCATAAAATAAACCATAAAACACAAATTATTGAGAAAAATAAACTTGATTGTATT
Organism: Pinus taeda; assembly: GCA_000404065.3. Classification (NCBI taxonomy): domain Eukaryota; kingdom Viridiplantae; phylum Streptophyta; class Pinopsida; order Pinales; family Pinaceae; genus Pinus; species Pinus taeda. The sequence goes on along the minus strand of APFE030187436.1, from coordinate 41,266 downwards.
AACTTTGAAATAGAAGAACTTTACAACCTTTGGTGCCCTGATGTTGTACAAGCTCTTCCCAGGGTTCGAAACAGGAATCTCCTCTACTTTGACAAGCCTCACACTCTTCCAAATGGGATAAAATAGGTATGTAATCTCTCCTCACAAAAGCTCAATTAGGAAGACTAAGTTCCAGCAGCATTTCACCTCAAAAATATTCAACATTCAACTTCCTCAGTAACCAGCACAATGCTTCATTTTATAGTGCAAAGGAAGGAGGTTACAGGTCCACCTATGAAGGGATAGAGTCCTCCTTCAAAGGGATAAGCTCCTCACATCAAATGGTTAGCTCCTTAAGATATGTGATGCATGAACCTTAAAGGAGCGAACTTGAAACCTCAAGATTCCTTCCAGAAGCTTCCAGAAATGACTCAAAGTGAGTTTTTAAGAATATACTTGAGCTTTTTTAACTTTTACAGGGGTCCATAGCCATAACATAGAGACAGAGCAGTCAAGTGCATAGGGGACATGACCATTAGGTGCGGGACTATAGGTAATGCTAAGAGAAAGTGTGGAAGCAGAGTTTTAGAGACTTTTAAGGGCTTTCTCTTATTTTCAAGGTTTGATATGAAGAACTGAGGTTTAAGACTTGCAAAGAAGGAAAGTATGAGTGGTAATAGACTCACATAGATTGCAGAATGTCAAGGTGACAATTTTTGTGCAACAGATTGCCCCCTAAAGTGCGAAGTCTATAATAGATGAGGATAGAATTTGTCATCTAAGAAGAGTAAAGTACTTTATTATTTCAAGGATCATCTTGTGCACCCTAGTCAGAACCTGTAAAAAAATTCAATGCAGAATATATATATGTGAACATATCATTGTTGAGATAGGCATTCCCATGCTCAGATCAAAACTGACTAGAAATCTAACTAAACCGCTCTGATATAGGAATGATTTTGTAATACATCACGAGTATTACAAAATCATGGGCGCAACCATCTGTTTATGAATAGTCCACTGTATAATGAATAACAAAATTCATCGCATCCTGGATGGTAGAAACTACATCCAGGGTCTTGATTTCTGCTTCCCGAACTAGTACGATTCTATCCATGTGAATGAATGTGTCGAAGTCGAACATGGTAGAAACCACTTGATTACCAATGAATGATGTGAACTGTTAACAAGTGTGAGAGAAACCACCAGTAATGTCAATGGCTCTCAAAGTACTCAGTACAATCCATGAAATTTGAATAAATGAGTTGATGTCGAACATGTCACAGAGTCCTTTGATCGAAGGTCAATGATGCAACCTGTCATCGAAGGCAAGAAACCTGCCATTAGGGCATGCAGATTCCAAGGTACTGAAGATTTCTAGATCATCTTTCTAGATAATGAATTGGAGTCGATAGAAAGTGATCCATCGTAGGCAAGCCCACAACACGAAATCATAGATCAAGTTTTGAAGAAATATATTTGGCAAGGATTAACTCAGAGATGGTCAAAATGGATGACAGATATTTTGCAAATGAATGGTTTATTTGAACTGACCTCTTGAACACATAATGACACTGCAGATGGTTTGGTGACAATTGACCCAAAGCTAATACCCAGAAACTGGCTGAATACTTTCAATATGGGTTGATTAACTATTAGGAAAAGGATTTCCCAACCCAGGTGAACAAAAAGTGTCGTGTTTAGGAGTGGTTAACTCCTTTTCTAAAACACAAATGATAAAAAAAAGGTTCATTTTTCTCTCTTTCCCCCCACCCTTTCTGGCAAGTACCTATTTATCTTTGACAAGCTTGAGGAGGATAACATTTACTTGGTTATAAGCTCATCCTTCGGATGAGTCCAACTTAGTTTAAAATTCGAACCCTAAGAAGGAGTGGCCCGTTCATGTTTAAAATTGAATAGGTCCTTTACTGTTGAATTTTAACGAGTCCAGTATAGGAAAAATTCAGTGTTTTTCAATTTTAAGGAGTTAGAAGGAAAACTTAAGAAAACTCCATAGTGTCCTTTTTCATAAATTTCTGTCCCTCAAGCCTGAAAAAGTATAAAATAATACTTGAGAGAACCGCTTGACCATTACGATCAAGGAGTACTTTTCATAATTAGTGACTCCAATCTGAAAGAGTAAAAAAGTGATCGAAGACACATCATTTTATAACCAATATTGAACTTGAAACGACAAAAAACCGACCATCTTTTCATGTTTATATGGCTAGGAAAGAGTTGTAAGTGGACCATCCTTTTAATTCCGTTTTAACGAGTTTAAAAAGGAAAAAATCGGCAATCTTTCATATTTTATGAGTCAGAAAAGAGCTTAAAGAGGACTCCAATGTTTCGCTTTTTCGTAAATTTTGGAAGAGTCTGAAAAAGTGAAAAAGTATTCTCTTTATTGAAAATGATCAGTTATCCCTAAAAATCCAATATTCTGCACAAAAACTCAAAAGATTACTTATACCTATTTAAAATAAATAAAAAAGCATCAAAAAGTTACCTTTTTAAAGTGAAAAAAAAATAAATTAAAAATTCATTTATTCAAAAAAGATTATAGAAAGGGCTTTTGTAAATTCATTTTTACTGTTTGACTTCAGAGTGAGAAGTAAGAGATTTTGGGTAAGAAACTTCCTATGAAGATTGTAGAAAATTCGACCATTGGAATCAAAAACCGTCAGCTCTAGGTAATCCACATCATCCCTATCTTGCATTTCAACCATTTAATTTTCATTTTAGGGCTTTAAAATTAATTTTTTAAGGAAAATTTAATTTAGAAAAATGTTTGCGGGGGTTAGTAGGTGCAACATGTGGCCCCTGCGGACCCTGACTTTTTTCTACAAAGGAAAATGTCGGGGTTCTGCACCTGTTGCTTAGGATGAGTGCGGACCTACGCACTGTCTCTAACTAGCAGGTGCGGACCCCATGAAATAGGTTTTAAAATTTCAATTTTTTCTATTTCTGCCCAAATTGTTTTGAACTAAATTGTTCTAATCCACCTTTTTTGTAATGTAGGACATACAAAATGCTCATTTGGTGGGAACGCGAGCATGAGGATGTGGATCTTGCCGCATTAATTCAATCCACCTACAATACAGGCATTAAAAGCATGCAGACTATTTAAATTCTGTGCCATACCCGGCATGAGGGCCCAAGTAGACTTCTTGAAATGGCTGGTAGACAGGTGGAGCACACAGGACCAGTGTTTCAAGATTGGTGGCCACTGGCTCAAAATTGAGCTAGAGGACATATATTTCTCGACTTGTTTGCCCAAGAGAGGCGAACGACTATCTCTTTTCGGGACTAGGCCAGGTGGCCAGTCTGTCGCTAGTCTCTGATTAGAGTTTTGCAATGACCAAACAGAGGACAAATGAATCGATATCAAAACTATCTCCCATCCTGCACTTAAAGTTATTGCATTCACTGTCACTAGACTATGCGAGAGCATAGCATTGCATGTAGCTACCGGATCCTAGATGCGAATGGCAGTAGACTGTTATCAAGGCACCATCTGCAACTGGTGTGAGGCTGTGTTGGCGAATGTAAAAGGCCAACTCACTAGAGCAAAGAACAGACAACTAAAAAACTTTGGATATGGTTTCTTGGTCATGAGCTTTGGTCTAGAGAGGGTCCCTATGTTGGTCCCACAACATCTTTCCGTTGAGATTGGACTTCCTCCAGACCTAGGATTATGCATTGGGTTGCAGTGATGGCCCATCATTTTGAGGAGGGTTTAGAGGTTGTTCGATTTCCACCTGAGTATTTTCGTTGGTTGAGGAACCAGCATTTTGTGATTCAGGATTTTTCATATGCTAGGATGGATTATCGTGGTGACCCAGGAATGGATCTTCCACTAGGAGAGCAGCGGGATGATTCAGGTAAAATTATTTTCAACACTTTCTAAGTGTTTAACAAGTTTTTTGTTTTTTTGTTTTTTAAACGTCCAAAACTTACAGTAAAAAGTTTTAAATGCAGATGTGGGTCCACAACGACCAACCTCACTCCAACCCTATGAGAGGAGACACCCAGCTGCAGCAGTACCGCCCCCATAGGACCAATCTATAGAGACCCTGACCAAATTGGAGAATCATCTAGAGCATTTGACAGCAGATATTCCAGAGACTAGCATAGATGATATTCCACTTAGGTTATAGTGTTATGTGATTGGGGTCCTAGGACCTTTTAGGAGGTTCCTTTTTAGGGTGGCCTGAGCAGTGGTTTCTTATCGTGATCATCATTAGGGATAGGATGATCGCCTTTGTAGACTCATACGAAATTTTATGTCTTTTTGTACTATCATTTTTTTTCCGATCATAAGGTGTTTTTCAACCTATGATCGAAGACGATGTATATTTGACACACTTCTATGCTATGATATATCACTATTACTGGCTATCTTGTATAACATGTTATGGAATGTTT
>APFE030187436.1:18959-36852 GCA_000404065.3 Pinus taeda | reverse complement strand
CTATGATATATCACTATTACTGGCTATCTTGTATAACATGTTATGGAATGTTTTTAAATTTACTGTTTTGATTATTGCAAATGTCTATTTAACATTCGAGAAGCAATTGCATCTGCTAATGTATTTAAATTTCTTGGGATATGCTGATATTCAATGTAGTCAAATTCACGTTCCAAGAGACGAACTCTAAAAAATAATCTTAATAACACTGGATTTCTAATGGCATAAACCATGTTAAGTTGTAATACAACGAGTTCAAAATCTGACCTAACAATCAAAATCCGAATCCCAAATGAGATGGATTCAGATAATAATTCAATCACCGCACTATACTCTGCAATGTTATTCGTTGTTTGACTGAGGCTTAACCCATGCATAGATACTAACTCGTCAAAGGGTGAATAAATAACCCAAGCTGCGGAAGAAATGTTTCGTGTATTATGACCAGCACCATCAGCAACTAATGTATGTTTGAAGAGACATCGACATCTGCAATATCAAGAGTAAAATCAAGATAAGCAGTGATAATGATAAAAGCACTCTCTAAACTAGGCACACTTTCCTAATCTAAAACACACCAGCTATAAAGAAACTATTCTAATAAAAATCTCCACACCAAAATTTAAGCATAATATCTTTTCAGATAAAGCCCATTTATAGGTTTACCCAAAGAGACACCGTCAAAATATACCAATTCATAGGTCCCTTTTGCCAGCTTTCGCTTAACAATATAAGGACCATGTCACATAGGTACAAATTTTCCAGCCCCTAGCTTATTGTTTTCTTGATCGTATAGTAAAACTAGGTCTCCTTCCGAAAAATTATGAGGTGTAACATTTCGGTCGTACTGAGCTTTTATTCATTTTGCATGAGTGTCGATTGCTAATGCAACATCACATCGATTCTCGTCTAGCTGAGTTAAGTACAACAAACATTTCTCCTCTTCGGAAGTGGCTGGGAGTAATTCTATGGCTATTTGGAATGACGAAATTTCGCATTCAATGGGTAACACTGCTTCCAAATCGTAAACCAGTTGAAAACGAGTGAAACCAGTTGATGTTTTTACTGAGGTTCGATATGCCCAAAGTGCTGAAAATAACATGTTATGCCAGTTTGACCTATGAATACCAATGATTTGTTGGATCATAGTGACTAGAACTTTATTGATAGCTTCAACTAGACCATTAGCCCGTGGGTAATAAGGAGTAGAACTATCGTGATGTAGGCCAAGTTGATTTTTTAGTTCAGTCATCACGATGTTTCAAAAATGACTTCCATGATCAGTAATAATAGCTTGAGGAACACCAAATCTAGCAATTATATGATTGAAAATGAAAATTGCAGTAGTTTTGTCGTCTGCTGAAAATGTAGGCATTGCCTTGGCCCACTTAGTAAAATAATCTACTGCAAGGATGATATATGCATACCCCCCGGCCGAGTGACAATTACATGTAATAAAGTCGATACCCCACTTTGCGAAAGGACTGATGGAAATTATAGGGTGGAGAGGAGCATGTGGAGTACACATCTTACAATCAATAATTTGACAATTGTGGCATTTCCAGACTCTGTAGATACAATTTTTAAATAAGGATGGCCAGAAATAACCAATGCGCAATATCTTTTGGGCTGTGGCATACCCAGACATATGACTGCCACATGCTCCAGAGTGATAGTCATTATGAACCCTTTGAACTTCTTCATGAATTAGAAAACGTCGGAAAACAGAATCTTCTCCATGATGATAGAGTGTATCTCCAATAATATTGTATTGTTGGGATTGGAAACATATCTTCCTTCGCTAAGATCGTGAGATTTCAGGTCAAAAGGATTGGGTTTGGAGACAAACAATTATATCTCCATACCATGGATCAAGAGTACTGATAAGAAACAAGGATTCGTCCACAATGGGTTCTTCCGCCACAGTTTCAGTATTAGTACGCGGGAAATCAAACATTAGTTCCGCAAAAACCAAAGATTTGTTTGCCTTGGATTTTTCAAATTCCAAGTCAAATTCCTGCAGGATAACTATCCATTTGGAATAGTTGCCCCCTAGCAACTGTTTGGTCAAAATATACATCATAGGGTTACAGTCATAAATTACCGTAGTTTTGCGTAATAAGATGTAGTGACGAAATCTTTGGACAGCATGAACAGCTGCCAAGGCCAATTTCTCCACATGCAAATATTTAAGCTTAGTTGGATTCAAAGTTCGACTAAGATAGTAAATCACATGTTCATTGTTGAATTCATCTTCCTGAACTAAAACCATCCCAATGGTGGAATGAGAAGCAGCGAGGTATAAAAAGTAATCCTAGTTGTAGTTGGGAGGATGCAATAACGGTGCATGGGCCAAAGCGTGTTTAAGTGCATCAAACGATTTGTCATCTATCTCATCCCAAAAGAATGGAGTATTTTGTTTCAAAAAACTGTTAAAACCTTTCATTAACTCGGTGTAGATAGGAATGAAATGACGTAAAAAGTTTGCTTTCCCTTGCAAACTTTGGAGTTGGCGAAGAGTCGAAGGAGGAGGTAATTTGACAATAGCTTCCACCTTCGAGGGATCGACATGAATGTCGGCTTTCGAAATGAAAAATCCCAGTAAACGACCTGTTTCTATACAGAAAACACATTTGTGTGGATTCAACCTAATTCAATAATGCCTACTTCTCATAAAGATTGCTCATAAATGAGTGAGATGATTGGCTCTACGTAATGAATGGGTAGGTAAATCATCGAGATAAGGTTGCACAATGTGCTTGATGTCATGAAATGCGTAAGACATAGCCCTTTGAAAAGTTGCCCCAATGTTCTTCAACCCAAAAGGTAATTTGCAATAAGAAAATGTCCCCCATGGACAAATGAAATCTATTTTAGGTTGATCATTAGGGAGTATGTTGATTTGATTGTAACTGGAAAATCCATCCATAAAGGAGAACATTTCACTGCTGGCACAATCATCAATAATTTGATCGATATAGGGGGTTGGATAATTTTCTTTAGGACAAGCTCGATTAATATCCCTATAATCGACACATTTTCTTATCATTCCTTTCTTTTTGTTAACAGGAACAATATTCAATACCCAATCTGTTAAGGGAGTTGGATAAATGAAACCTGCTCAAAGTAATTTCTCAACTTCATCTTTAATAACAACAACTTTTCTTGGATGTATCTAACGCAAACATTGCCAGACAATTTTAGCATCCTGGTAAGTTTTAATTTCATGGACAACAATTGATGGATCGATTCCTGGCATTTCTTCATATGAACAGGAAAACACGTCATAGAATTCTTGAAATAGGGCTTTATAAGTTTGGATTTCATCCTCCGTACAGGAAGCACCTATATGAATGTTTTCAATAATTCTGGGTTTAACTGAAATGTCAATAGGAACAATTTGAGAGATATTTCCCAAATTCAACTTAGAATTAGGATGTTGCAATGGATTCCGTGGTTCTTTGACATAGTCAGTTGTAAAAATTGATGAAAAATCATTTTCAAAATGATCAAGCTCAGGTAAAAATGAAGATCGATGATGAAGATCTTCCCATGGTAAATGATCAACAGATAAAAGTTCACGAATCTGCTCATCAATATGAACATGATCAGAAAATGTTGTTGAAGCTGAGGTTGATATCGAAAGTGATTCCCCATAGACCACATTCATTGGATTAGATTTGGTTGATCAAGAGTTAGAAAATGACTATACAGCCTGATATGAAATTTCAAAGGGACTCAAAGGCATCGTGTTACCAAATGAATCCACCTCAGAATCAGAAGGTCGATCCAAGGATCATCAAAAGTGATTTCGATGAAATCATATGAATGGTTGCAATAGAAGGTGATATGTTAGGAGGAGGAAATGAAAAAGTTCCTAGTAAACCAGAATCTTTAATCAAACCTACCCCAACATCCTTGTAAGGGATAGTTGTTTTACTGACATGTTGAATACTATCAGTAGAGGTTGGGTCGGATCAAAAATAAGTCAGCTGGTCTATCGTAACGATCTTTCCATTATGAAGAAACTTGATAAGCCGAAAGACCGATGAAACAATAGCAGTCATAATGTAAGACCAACTACAATCCAAGAGAAGGTTGTAATCTAGAGGGGCATCAACCACTTCCACATCTAGATTTATAGTTTTGCCTTCAACCCCTATAGGTAAATCCTACAAAATTCCAAAAGGATGAAACCCTCGACCATCAAAAGCCTTTAGAATCATCGGGGATTGATTAAGTGTAGAAGAAACAAGTGATCTCCAACATTGGATCGACATAATACACGTAGAAGCTCCCTCATCAATCACAATATGAAAGCAAGCTCTATTTTTGACTAAGACTGGAATCTAGAAAGCCATTTGATGAGGTAGGTGAGGTGTACTATTCTCTAAATTGAAGATTATTGGGTTCGAATCCTGAATATCAACACTATCCCTAGCGCCAACCGGAGTGACTGAGCTTTGTTCTAGTCACGTTGGTCCTCTTATGGAATGTTTTTTAAATATAGAACTGAAGCTTCCATCTCTAGAAGCTTTGTAACGGAAGTCTGGTAAATGGATTTTCCAAATTGAGTTGAGGATGTTAGTTTGGGCTCCTTTCCCCTATAATGATGGAACTGCCTCAAGGGATAAGACCTTCTCCCAATAGAAGAACATCCATCTCCTATCCATTCATCATCTATAAAACTCCCATTTTCCCAAGCACAAGCTAGTGTTAAGATTGGTGTGTTAGTGCTAATTAAGTTTGGATTAAACAACAAGCTATTCACAGTGGTAGCTCTTTAGTGGTGTGAGGGAGAAGTGTGAAGCCTAGAGGGAAGAGCCTTAAATCTACTAATGTTAAGGCCATCATGGAATGCTAGTAGAAGTGTGGGGAAACATGGTCTTGTCAGAGGAGAACAACAACGTCGAGACAATGGTTGTAATCTCTTTTTGATTCAGGATATATGAATCAGTTGATTTCCTACATGATTTTTCATCTTACATGTTCATGGCTTAATGTTTATTGACTTGTTAAGTCGGATGAATTACAATTTGTTTATTATCATGGTTGTTGTTGTTTACTTGTTTCAGGTGTTTGAAGAAGGAAACGAGAGATAGATGGAGCGAGAAAGTAAGGACATCATCAAATAGGATAAAAGTACTAAGAGGTAGGCCCTCTTAATTGGTTCTAACCTAAGGAAATATTCAATAGAATGAATTAGTTGTGGCTAGACCCATTATTGGGGTAGAGGAATTTGTTTGTGTTTGCACTTATAATTTTACTTCACAACAAATTGCCGACCATACTGGGGAACCAATCCTTCTCTTTATATTAGATTCCATGATTTCGTGTGAACTTTTCTAGTTCCACATTTTCCCTTCTGTTCTATTTATTTTCTCCTACTTACTGGTCTGAGTTTGAAATTCATAGTAGCTGATTTGGTCCCTGTTTCAAATTTTTTTATTTTTTTCTTGGCTCCCTCACTCAGCACACTTAATCCACTGGCAATCATGCAGATTGTTGGGTAGTGTTATATTCTTTCCACAACTAGCCCACGTGGTTAACAAAGAGGGTAGAGGGGGTTCGCCCCCCCTTCATTGCAACGATTGCATAGCGGGGTGGTCACAGGGGGTTTGACCGGTGCAAGTAGCCCCCCTCTATGGGTTTCGGGGCAGTGCCCCAGAAAATTTTGCTTTTGGACCCTATATTATGTTTTGGTAGACCTACCTATGGTTTTGTTCATGGTTTTTGGTCGATGATTTTGGACGAGATGGTTTTTGGTCCATGGTATTGGATGCTTCGGCATGTATATATATGTATTGTAACATTGAAAGGAACATAATGAAAAATCAAGCTGGTAGTCCAAATTTTTGGATCCAAGGGAAAATATTTGTGTATGTGTTTTATGTGTTATGCTCTTGCATTGTTTATTTTCTATGTTTTAGAATTCATATGCAGGTAACTTCTGTATGGAGTTAAAACCTACATTTGGTATCAGAGTTGTTTTGGCTTTATGGGTATGCCTTTATTGCTGAGGGGTTTCTCTCTGGCCTGTGGTAGACCCTGTTCAATGGGATATCTACAAGATTGATTCTGTTGGTGAAAGAAGATGGTGAGTAGTGGAAACATAGAGATCGAGAAATTTAATGGTTAGAGCTTTGAGTTATGGAAACTCAATATGGAGGATATGTTGGTGGATAAAGATTAGTGGGTCATGGTAGATCCAGGTACTAAACCAACGGGAGTTTCAGATGAAGAATGGTAGAAGTTGGATTGAAAGGCTAAGAGCACAGTATGATTGCATGTCTCATATTTAGTATTTTTGAATGTATTAGGGGAAGCTACGATGAAGGCTTTATGGGACAAGTTAGGGACTTTGTACCAATCTAAGTCTCTGGTACTAAAAACATTGCATAACCTGAGGATGAAAGATGGAGACTCAGTGACAGAACATCCGAACGCAGTTAATATTGTGGTAAGTCAGTTGTTATTTGTTGATATTAAAATTTCAGATGAAGATAAGTGCATCAGTTGTTGTGTTCTCTACCAGATTTGTGGGATAGTCTGGTTATTTCAATAGGTAGCAATGCAACTGCCTTGCAGTTTGATGAAATAGTCTCATCCTTGCTAACGAAGGAGATGAGATGGAAAAATATGTAGAGCCAGAATTGTGATGCCTTGTCTATACGAGGACGGTCCTAGAACAGAAAAAAAAAGAAAAAAAGTCATTGAGTGGGAGATCTAAATCTAGAGGGAAATCTAAATCTCCAGGAAAACTTGTAAAGGTGGTGTGCTGGAAATGCAGAAAGGAATGGAACTACAAAAGGGATTGTAAATCTAAATCTCATGACAAAGGAAAGGGATCCGATGATGCTCCTTCTACAGAGGTGAAAACCACCTTAGATGATGGTGGGGATGTGTACTTGGCTTCTTCAAGTACACATGTAGATCATGAGGCAAGGTTGATTGACTCAGGTGCATCCTTTCACTTCACTCCCCATAGAGAGTGGTTCTGCGAGTATGAGAAATATGATGGTGGTGAGGTCTCCATGGGGGATGACAGGAAGGCTAGAATCATTGGTCAGGGAAAATTAAAGTTGAAGTTTCAAGGTGGAAGGGTTAGAACAATTTCAGGTGTTTTGCATATCCCTGCATTGGCCAGAAATTTGATTTCTGTAAGAAAACTGGATGATGCAGGTGTAAAAATAGTGTTCGAGAAGGATACCTTCAAAATGATTTGGGGAGCACTGGTATTGATGCGGGGAGTTCGGATTGGAAGTCTGTACAAGATGCAAGGTAGCACTGTTATTGACGGGTGCAACAGTTTTGTGGTTCCTAAAATTGGAGCAGAAAATCTAGTGGTGTCTAGAGAGAATACCATGTTGTGGCATCAAAGGCTTGGACATATTGGAGAGAAGGGCCTTCAAATACTTCATGGTAAAGGTATGGTAGAAGGTATGAGTAATAGCTCTCTATATTTTGATTTCTGTGAAAATTGTGTATATGGGAAGCAAAATTGGGTGAGTTTTCCATTTGGTGGTAGGAGGGCAAAACATATATTAGAACTTGTGCACAGTGATGTGTTTTGACTTGTGAAGGTTCCATCATTGGGTAAGTCTGTGTACTATGTATAATTTATTGATTACTTCTCAAGGAATACATGGATATATTTTCTTAAGAAGAAATCTGAAGTCTTTGACATGTTTAAAGAATTTAAGGCTCTGGTGGAAAACCAGACAGGGAAGAAGATAAAGGTTTTGAGGATAGATAACAGTTGAGAGTTTTGTAACAATGATTTTGAAGAATTCTGTCAAAAGTTTGGTATAGCACAGGAGAAGACTACTCCATACACACTGGATCAAAATGGAGTTGCAAAAAGAATGAACAAGATGTTGATGGAAAGGGCAAGAAGCATCCTCAGTGGTGCTGAGTTAGGATAGGAATTATGGGCAGAGGTGGTGGAGATAGCATGTTACCTGGTCAGTAGATCACGTTAATCAGTGTTGGAGGATAAGACTCCAAAATAGGTATGGACTGGTAAGAAACCCTCTCTTTCACATCTAAGGGTATTTGGTTGTGATGCATATGTACATGTTCCAAAGGAGAAAGGAACCAAGTTGGATAGTAATATGAAAAGTGCATCCTTATTGGGTAAAAGGATGGTTAAAAGGGTTATAAGCTTTGGAGCCTAGTAATAAGGAAGGTTGTGTATAGCCGAGATGTGGTGTTCAGAGAGGTGAAAGATGTTATTAAACGTGATGTCCAACCAAAGGAACCTGTGAAGATAGATTTTGAGCTTAAGGAGGAAGAATCAGACTCTACAGTAGAGGAGGAATTAGAAGATGAAGAGACACAGACTCTGGGTGTGATAAGATCAGTTCAAGAAAGAAGGTAGTCAGAAAGGTATAGTCCATCTATTTTCTGTTGAAATTTTGCTTTATCTGTTACTGATAACGATCCCAAAACTGTGAAGGAAGTAGTATATTCAGAGGATGGAAAACTCTGGAAAGAGGCCATGGTCGATGAAATGGCATCTTTGCACAAAAATGAGGCTTGGGATTTGGTGGAGTTGTCAGCTGGAAGGAAACCCATTGGAAACAAATGGGTGTTCAAAAAGAAGACATATGAATAAGGAAAGGTGGAGAAATACAAAGCTTGGTTGGTAGCAAAAGGTTATTCCCAGGTGTCAGGAATTGATTCTGGTGATATCTTTTCTTGTGTTGCCAAGGTAGCTTCTATTAAATTACTTTTATCTGTTACTGCTACTTTTCATTTTGAGGTAGAACAGATGGATTTGAAGACAACATTTCTTCATGGGGATGTGGAAGAGGAGATCTACATGAAGAAAGTTGAGGGTTGTATGGTGAAGGGTAAGAAAAAAATGATATGCAAGTTAAAGAAGTGTCTATAGGGGTTAAAACAATCACCAAGGATGTGGTATTAGAAATTTGATACATTTATACGGGGACTTGGCTTCACCAGGAGCAAAGCATATTACTGTGTATATTTTAAGTTAATCGGTGACTGTGTTATTTATCTAGTTTTGTATGTGGATGATATGTTGCTGGTTGGAAATGACAAAGAAATTATCCAGGATTTGAAGACCCAATTGTTGTCAAAATTCGACATGAAATATCTTAGTGCTGCAAACTATATTTTGGGCATGGAAATTAAAAGAGACTATGCAAAGAGGAAGCTCTAGTTAAACCGGAGGAAGTATGTCGAGATAATACTGCAGAGGTCTAATATGCAGGATAATAAACCGATGAAGGTTCCTATTCCTGCAAGTGTGAGGTTATCTACTGAACAGTGTCCGAAGACACAAGAAGAGGAAGAGGACATGTCTCGTGTTCCATATGAAAGTGTAGTCAGTAGGCTGATGTATGCAATGGTTTGTACTAGACCAGACATTGCACATATAGTGGGAGCATTGAGCAGGTTTATGTTAAAACCAGGGAAGGAACACTATATAACAATGAAGCGGGTTTTCAAGTATTTGCATGGCACTAGTGGATTATGGTTTGTGCTGCCAAGGAAGATCAAGATTGGATAGAGTGTTGGATATTTATGGCTTTGTTGATGCAAACTGGGCTGGATATCTGGATCAAAGAAGATTTACAAGTGGGTATGTGTTTAACCAATTTGGAGGTGCAGTTAGTTGGATGAGTAAGAAACAATCTATAGTGGCACTATCAACTATAGGGGCGGAATACATGGTAGACAGTCATGCAAGCAAGGAAGCAGTTTGGTTGCACAGATTATGTTCAAGTATGAGGTTAGTACAAGGAGCTATAAGGATAGACTATGATAGCCAAATTGCAATTTTCTTGGCAAAGAATCCTGCATATCATTCAAAGAAAAAGCACATTGATGTTTAGTATCAATTTGTGAGGGATATGATAGAAGACAAAAAGGTGTTGTTGGTAAAGGTGGACACTTTGAAGAATACTGCAGTTGCATTGACAAAATCTATGAGCTCTGAAAAGTTCTCTTGGTGTATAGAAACAATGGGCATTGCAAGGCTGGATAAATGACTAAGCTCTCTTGTGGTCCCCTGTGGAAATAAAACAACAAGTGGGAGAATGTTAGGTTTTGCTATATTCTTTCCACGACTAGCCCACATAGTTAATCGAGGGGTTAGAGGGGGGGTGTAGCCTCCCCCTTCATTACATTGATTGCGTAGCGGGGGGGGTCACAGGGGGTTTGAGGGGTGCAGGTAGCCCCCCTCTATGGGGTTCGGGGTAGCGCCCCAGAAAATTTTGTTTTTGGACCCTATATTACGTTGGGAAAACCTACCTATGGTTTTGTGCAAGATTTTCACACATGGTTGGACGCGATGGTTTTCGTTCCATGGTATTGGATGCTTCGGCATGTACAAATATGTATTGTAACATTGAAATGAACATAATGAAAAATAAAGCTGGTAGTCTCGGTTTTGGGATCTAGGGGAAAATCTTTGTATATATGTGTTTTATATGTTATGCTATCACATTTTTATTTTATGTGTTTTAGAATGCGTATGAAGGTAATTTTTGTACGGGGTTAAAACCTACACAGATCAGCATGATATGCTGAGAAACAGTCGCATCGACCAGCCTCTGGTGCATGTTGTCAGTTAGGCAGTCACGCCAATGCCTATAAGTGAAGATTAGGATTTGTCCCCAATCCTCGCTAACATGTTTTTCTCTCATGATTTCAACCCCATAAGCCTTTTAGACCATTTTCGCCCTGACTAGAAAGCTACTTTTCATTTGGTTTTGTTTGATTGTTGCTTTGTCATCTTTCTGCTTGATTTCTTTAGTCATTGGATGGTCAGTGACATTAGGGCATATAATTTGTTTTCGATTTAGCTAATTGTGAAATCAGTGAGTCGAGTTGTTGGTGTACTTACAACTTTCATTTCGTTTCCAGTCCTTTTATGACTTTGACCTCCATTACACAAGTTTGAAAATTTTTCATTTGCTTGTTTAAACATTTCTTTTTCGGCATGGATTACATTGCTTGTCTTGTTGTTGGTAAAGTCAGTGTTTCATTAGTTTGAATGAGTGTCTCTTTTCATGTTTTCATTTTCTTGAAGAGCTAATTGTCTAAAAAAAAAATTCATTGAAGTGTTGTATGCGAAAAGTTTATTTTTTTGTTTCATGAAAAGTACGAAGTTCTAGTTTGTTGCATCATTGTGCTGCGATAGCCTACATCATTAAAAACTAGGATTGCATTGGCATTTGAAAAGGAAAAGAACTCTTTTTCTTTTGAAAAAAATGTTAGAAATGTGCTTGTCAGGAAATTAGGAATTAGAATGCATTTTTCATTAGTTTATTTTTTCAAAAAGTATAGTGAAATAGCATTTTTCTTTTGGTTGCTTGATTGTTTGCATTTGATTGTGTAGTTTCTATGCTCTCTAATGTAGGCAATTTATCGAATTGAAAGGGTCTTGTCTCAATTGCATTTAAGGTTTTTTGAGTCGCATCGCTAAGGCCTAAAAACTGAGACATAACTCAAGATAAAATTTAAAATGAATTAAATTAACCTAAGGCACATTTTACATTTAACGATCATACATAGAAGGTCTAGGCTCGAGAAGTGTTCCAACATCTTTAAACCTAGCAGATATTGCTAGCTTCAACATTAGACAATGCTAGTACGTATTTGTGCTCCTTGTAACATCGAGTATATAATGGGAGACCCCTCTAGGATGTGATCCTTTATCCTTAGGAGGCCAAGTCGGCTTCCTTGCAAATGTGATACACTAAACACAACATTCAGGGAGATTGCTTGCTCGTACTTCTCGGTTTTTTGGGAGGTATTCTGCAGTTCACTGTTGCCTAGTAATCTTGTTTACCTATATCATCTAGAGCAATAATTTGATCTTTTTGACTCATTAAACTTAAAATATCATTCGAGCATTTGTCCCTTCGAGCTCGTTTCCAATCGAAAGCGATAGAGTTATCTTTGTTTCTTTCTCAACTCTTAAAAAATGAAAGAGAACCAGTCTTTTTATCTGTCTTAATAATTGATTACCCATGATCCAATAACATTTTGTTAGTCTTTTCTGAGACCAAATCATGAGTTACCTTAAAGAACATTTTAAAGCCTTGAATTTTATTTGTCTCTTTTCTGTCAACTAAGACAAGGTCATTGTAGTTGAACAATCTGGTTCACCTAGTTCCTCTTCCTCTCCTCCATCTGAAAGATTGCCTAAGGAGTCATTTCCTAAGTTACCAGAGTCACTCAAGGACCAAAGCATTGAATTCATAGTTTTTCTAAGCATTCAACCATTGTCGTCTCATTCTCTGCCTACATTAGATATTGGGTCATGTACTGATCTTGACCTGGAATCTCTGGACAATCCCGTTCAAACTCCTAAGAATTCGTCGACCACAGATGGTCAGCTTGGACTAGTTATCTATCCTCTGAATCCTTTGTTTGACCCTGTTGTGATATCACCACAGCATTCCTATAGTCTGTATGACTAGTTGGGTGTTCCTTTCGAACTATCCCCTCATACTTCTTGTTCCGTTCGTCATCATTTGTTACCATATATGGCACCCGAAGGCAATGCCCCTGTCACCTCTCTGAAGGAGTCAAAAGTTTCTACTCCACACACTGTCAAGGAGGAAGAACATCCTTTTCCTCATAAAGGTTTCCCCTATACAAGGGGATTTCTCGCAAGTTTTTCACCTAACTATGTGTGTTTAGCACAGTTGCTTTCAGTACACCTAGTGCCTCATCACTTTACCATAACCCTGTCTGGGTGTCATGTGTCATGCCTACTTCAGGTCCGTTCATTGTGAACATGACCTCCCAATAGGCTATTACCTCAGTCCCGGTGAAACCCACCATTCCGAACCCTCTTGTATCGTCAGTCCCTGTCACCCATTTGGTTCAACCGACAGTTTCGAGGAATGTCTCTATCAGTTCGTCCATCCCTCTAGTTAGTGGCCAAGTTGTGCCACCGCCTAGGGGGGAAACATGAATGTATCTATGGTGTTAGGTGCCACCAATGTGAGTTCCTCACAATATCACATGCTTGGTATGAAATAACCTTCTTCTGGTTTTAGTTACAACCCTGCTGATCCTACTTGATCAAGCAATGTCCAATACCAACAGGTTCAGAATCCCATTGGTCCATGTGGGTCGAGAAATGTCCAATATTAGCAGCCCTATGAGGCTCAGGTCCAATACCAAACTCCTTACCTTCCATATGGTTCTCAAGCAATGGTTAACCAACCTTACACCCTTTAGTCTGGGCGGTACATTCAGCCTGGCTCATCCACTTTCCAAGGTGGCTATGGCCAGATTTAGTTCAGAAATTTTCCAGGAACTGTTCAAGTAGCCTTGCAACAACATAGACAACCTCTACAATAATGAGGACAAAATTTTCTACCGCAAGGGTAACCTTTGTTGCAACAAGGGTTATCCGTGCAATAGCATAGGCTATCCATGCAATAGCAAGGGAAAATGATCCCACAGCAAGGTCAACTGCAACAACTACAAGGCCAACCCTTGCAACAATTGTATTAAATCATGCAGCAGCATATGCAATATGCTCCACAATCCTCCCAGCCCATGTCCTTGCAAGGCCAACCTCTACAGCCGCAGGGCCAAATTTTGCAGCCGCAAGGCCAACCGTTGCAGCAGTAAAACCAACCTGGGTAGTAGCAACCCTTGTATACATATTAATGGGGTCAAACCTTGCAAGGGAAAGGCCAGGGTCAAATCTTGTAGTAGCAGGCCCAAAATCCTAATGTCCTAGGTCAACAGGTTTAGAATATTTCTGGCCAAGGGAAAAAAGTGCAAAACCCTAATGTCCTAGGTTGACAAAATCCTTTTAGTCAAGGGCAGCGGGTACAAAACCCATATGTCCAAGGGAAACAAGTGTATCAACCTTATGCCCAAGGACACTAGGTCCAAAATCCTCTTGTTTAGGGACAATAGGTTCACCAACTATATGTTCAAGGACAACAGGTCCAATATTTATATGTCCAAGGTCAACAGGATCAACAACCTTTTAACTAGAATGTTGCTAACTAGGAACCTATGGCTAGATAGTTCCAAGGTATTCAAGGTCAAAATCCTCCCTATGGTCAAGGTAACCCATAATGCGGGTAGCATCAGATTCCATATGGCCAAAATCCACCACTATGGGGCCAAAATCCTTACTAGTAGCGATGGGTTCCTCCGTTCAAACCCGCTTACCAACTTCCTATGCCTTTTAGTACTCAATTTCCATTCTTTGCCACACTCGAGTTGCCAAATGTGTCTCATCTTATTAATGATCCAATCATTTATTCGCCATACTAGCCTCCGGTGCCATCCAAGATACCAAGCAATTGTCCAAATTTCGATGGGAATTAAAAAGAGGATCCTCAAGCCGACATGATGGCATATCACCTCTGGTGCTCTTCGAAATCTTACGTTAACGATTCCATTCGTCTATGTCTTTTCCAACGAACCCTCATAGGCACTGCAACCAAGTGGTACATTGAGCTTCCTCGAAGTACTTACCATGACTTTAACTCTTTAGCCATGGCTTTCCTCATGCATTTTAAACTGCCAGTTCGCTATAAAACTGACACCTATTTTCTCACATCGCTTAAGCAAGATACTGCGACACACATCTCCGATCACATCCATGAAATGGAGACATAGATGTTGCCTTATCAAATTTGAGATTGTTGATCAATTGCTAACTGAATGGTTCACTAAATCATCTGTGGCCCTAATTTCTTATGATATAGCTATGAATGGATGTGTTACTGAAGAGCAGGCCATTTCTCATTCCCAGTACTTAGATCTAGTTTACTCTCAATTTGGAACTTTGTATGAGTTATTACCCGATGCTTTGTGGCCATCGTCCGATCCCATGGCATCGAAGTCACAAGTTGTACCTCCTGTCGATGGAGTTATTGGCTCAGTATCCCAGACCCCTGCAAAATCGTCTTCCAAATAGAAGTCGGTCATGAATGATGTTCCTAATAGTTATTCCCATAATCCACGTAGCCCTGGTAAAACCTTAGAGGTCCACGTTATCCATTCTACTATAGTGGACAAATCCTCGAAACGTAAGAATAAAGGCAAAGACATGGGTAAAGCTGGTGCCCAAAAACAGGGTCCTCCCAAATCGTTTGGTAGTGAATCTTCACAATGGAAACCTAAGTATCCCTACCTCATTTGTGAGGAAGATCACTACACTAAAGATTATCCCAGATGATATGAAGTTAGTCGTTTTCTCAAAGGGACACCCACTATCCTCAAAGAGTTGTTTCCGTCTTAGTAGACCCAAATGGTAAAACAACCTCAATCATCTGCTTCCTCAAGATCTCGAGTTTTCATGATGAGTGTTGGTACCATTCTAAGCCCTTTTTTCCATTCCAAAACATGACCATTTCCTACCTTTTTCTCATCATCCATTCCTCAAATGCCTTAGAATTTAATTAATTTAATAGTTTATAGTTGTTGACATGCATATTAATTGATTTAGGGGTTTTGTGTTGATAAATTAGGATTTTAGGCCTAAATCACTACAGGAAGTCTTAACAACCTGTAAATGGTTTATTATGTGACATGTGGCATGGCAGCTAGGTAGGAGCGGAAGGCATGGACGAAAAGAGGAATGTCCAAACATGGACAAGCACCTATTCCGCATTAGAAACATTCCTCCTATCTGCACGGTCAACGCTTAGTCAAACCTAGCATGTCGGCACAAAAGGGCAGCAACAGCATTCAGTTTTTGTCCATTCACATTTTAAGTTGTTTCCTATTTTGATTTTTGATTTTATGCATAAGACAATTAGGAATATATCCGTGTTTTGATTTACCAAAAGCAGCAACAGCACTATGGATAAGCATCCATTTTTCAAGGGATGTAACTATGTAATTAAAAGACAAGGCCGAGACCTGTGATCGTTTACATACTCATACCATCGTTTGATATTACAGTTACGTTTGAACAGAACCTCTGGTTTTCAATCTAATACATTGCATACTTGTTTTAATATCGTGATTGTGGTGTAATCATCGGTGTGCCAGAGACGAGGACAGGCCCTGCGTATGTGGTAGACCGATCATACATTTCGTTTGTGTTTACATTTTGCTTATGTTTATATTTTGTTTATATTTGCATTACATTCATATTTTAGTTTTGATTTCATTTACAGTCAATTCAATTGAATGAAACGCATGCGAATTATATATATATGTTTGGAGATTTGATTGCAGTGATGAATGCGTTAACTCAATGTCTGTACATGTGTTGAAAAACCCTCTCTTGGATTATGAATTGCATCCCGTAAAGGATTTGATCTCAGAGTTGTGTATAAAACATTGATATGGATAATGGTTATGAATTTGCCTTTACATGCCTTCTTTAAGTATTCTTGATTGCTGAATGATATTGAACAAGGGTTGCATGTTGATGTCTCTGTAAGGGGACCGAACCTTTCAAGATAGCCATATACAGCATGATAGGAATTGCATTTTAGTTGTTAATAGCACATGATTTAATGCTTAGTTAGTTTAACAATAGACTTAATCTCAGCACTGTAACATAGGAGTCATAGATTTAGAGTAGATCCTTTATGCTTATATATTTTAGGCACACGCCTCTAAGTAAACGCACCCTGGGTTGACAATTAATTTAGACCGATCTTGCCCCCTAGATAGGACACTACATTTTGGCGCCGTTGCTGGGGAGGCGTACTTAAAGAATTGAAGTTTAATAGAAAGAAAAAAATCAACAAAAACTTAGTTAAAATCATGCTCATTTATGCCTAGGTTTAGAGACAATCAGGGTAGATTCAGAAGAACCCCCCACCCTTCACAAACTAACCCATCATCATCAGGAGCAGACTCTGTAAAGCATTCAACACCAGCTGAGGAAAATTTCATTCAAGCCTTAGAGGATAAAAAAATCAGGACAGATGCTTACACTTGTTGAAAGGCAAACCTTATATATACATAAATCTCAGAAGAAGGACTTTCCTAGGTCTACCACACAAGGAGAAAGTAGTGCAGTAATTCAATACACTCCAAAGATTGAACACTCTCCAGAGACTGAACACTCTTATCTTAATCCCTTCTTTAAAGGAAGTGACTCTGATAAATCCATTAAGATGGCTGATGAAGGAGATGGGTCAGCACAAAATCAAAGACGCAGAGATGAGGAAGAGTTCACTTTTCTCTTTCCCATACAAGAACCCCAGGAAGATGATGAGATCAAAATGAAAAATATACCACCATCAGTGCTACCTAATTTCTATGGTATGGCTTCGGAAGACCCAGACTCATTCTTATTCGAATTTGACATTGTATGCCGAACATATGGTTATACTGATGATGCCCATAGGCTCAGACTTTTTCCAGCCACATTAAAAGCATCAGCCTTGAGATGGCTCATGGGGCTTGGTGAACATACTATCACAAACTGGGATGGTATGAGAAAAGTATTTCTAAGGAAATATCAACCTTATTGCAGATCTAAAGATTCTAAAGATGACATCTTTAGAATGACCCAACAAGAGGATGAAACCTTAGAGGAATACTTGGAACGGTTTATCTATAATTTGCAAAAATCTAAACACCGAACTATGCCTCTTGAACTGACTCGCTCAATATTCTTGAAAGGTATCAGAGATGAATACATGGATGACCTCAATTTAATGGGCAAAGGTGACATCTCTGTTTTACCCTTTGAAGAAATCGCTGATTTATGCGAAAAGTATTCCAGGAGTAAAGCTAAGATGGGAAAAAGAACCTTGTCAACCAAGGCCATTAAGTCCAGTTCAACAAGTGTCACAATGGCTGATATAGGCAACCTGTTAGAAGAATTCAAGACAGATTTATTAAGCACAATAGGGAATCAAATTGACACTTTAAAAGCCAAAAAGAAACAAGAAACTGAGGACCAGGT
>APFE030187431.1:0-12670 GCA_000404065.3 Pinus taeda | reverse complement strand
CTGGAATTTAGGCAAAAAAATTTCAAAAAATCTTATAGAATAAATGTTTGAATCGTGTTTTTGATGGTGGAAATGAATTCAGCACCATCAAAAACGTTTAAACCACCTAAAATTTTGAAGTTTAACAACTATAACTTGGATTTACAAAATCCTTGCCAGATTTTCTTTAAATATAACCATAATTTCCATAGCTTTCCGAACAACTCCTCAAGCTACTTTGACTACACAACTTTTATATAATTACATGAATTTTTGCTCAACTACATTGAGAAATATACATAAATTTTCATCTTACGAGATGAACACTTAAAAATACAAATGAACTTACATTGTGCCTAAAGATGAGGCCACTTGATACTCTATTATATACCGATTATAGTAGTAAAGATGTTTCTTTAAGGTTGTAATTAACATTTCTGTTCGTAATATTGCATATATTAAGTTGACTTTATATCAACTATATTTATCAACAAGACGGGCTGCGAGGCAGCTAGTCCCTGCCCGAGCCCAATAGTCAAACAATAAGTTCACCAGCTCAAGCATAACGGCGGGATCGATTCTTGCAGCTTTGGCTGTTTTGGAGAGCATGACGGAGCAGAGGCAGGCGGGATCGTTGGCTAATTTGTGGACGGCGTTGCAGCAGCCGGTTGAGACGGGAGCGTTTGCGTTCTGAGCGGCCTCCATGCACGGCGCCAGCTTCGTCGCCTCAGACTCCACTGCACATTCACCTGTTGCGTTTGCTCCCAAAACAACACTCAGAATGACGACCCGAGAAAGGAAGTTTGCAATAGTGAACGCCATTGCTTGCTATGAATGAATGATTGTTTGTACTACACGTTACAACTATGAGTATGGACTGGGAGGATTGGACTGTCTGATGTGGCTGCTCTTTCTCTATCATGATTAAACGAACACAGACAATGACAGCATTGGCAAAAATTTATGCAGATTGTAACACAGAGAAAGACAGCATTGCCAATAATTTATGCAGATTGTGCATTTCATGGCTGTCCATGGGACGATGTCCACTGCAAGACAGTCGCTCGTCATAGGTGGTTCCATAGGTGGTTCCTGCTTTTTTATGTTTATTACACGCTGTCTCCGACATCAATACCTCCCCATGTTTTAAAATAACCGCGGTTCAGTACAATGTTCTGAGCAAGTGCATCCATTGTCATCACAGAAACGTTTGCTGCCCGAAGAAAGGATTTCTTTAATACCTTTAACCCTTACGTGTATTTTCAGACGGAAGCACACTTCATTTTCTTGAAATATTAAATGTCCATAATATCCCATCTTTTAGATTTTCTTTTCTTTTCGAATTATTCACACATTTGTATAAATATCAAAATAGCATTTGTCTTTTTCGAAAGGTCTTTATTTTAAAAGTTTAAAAGACATTTGGAAGTGTTTTTAAAGCGATCAGCCTCACCGACCTCTACTCTAGAGTCTTCAAAGTCTTTCCGTGCTTTTAACTAGCTCCAATAAACCATGGTAAATTACACAATTCCTCCGTAAAGCCACGCAAGCCACGTGCATGCAAGCCACGAGGCAGCAACAAGATTTAGCAGAGAGTATTCGAATGCCAAGTTTTTTATTATAAAGTCTTGTAGCAGGAAAACCTGGTGAGTAGTATGCAACACGGAGTTTGGACGAGCACCCACAGAGGAAACAGAATATTAGATGCAGGTTACCGTGAAGCCCGTCAAGACCCTGAGAATGCCAATACCCTGCTGTAATAAAGAAACGAATAGAGTCGCTCATTGAACGGGAGTTCTTAGAAAGGAATAAGACGGACCGGAAATTGTACAGATATCTTGCTTGAGATATTGCTGAAGATTTTTACTTTGTACATGTTAGCACAGGGGCTTCTTCATTGCAGGTAATCATCTTAGTCACTGCAAGTTTGTTCTCAGTGATATAATTGTTGAATCTTTGTATCATGACATGATATGGGAGGCAACGATATGGCAAAATTGTCATTTGCGGAAGAATTTATTTTTGTAAAATTCCTAAAACAAGGTGTATTGTTTAACCAGCCTTGTAATTTCATTCTCTCACAGCTGGAAAAATTACAGTATTTTATGTGGTTTCATCATGTCATTCGATATCTTGGGTTTTGCTGCTATTTTAGGAAAACCATGTACTGTGTCTGTCCTGTAGTCACAAAACTTATGTTTTATTAAAAAGGCAACAGAAAATGAAAGGACACCAAACATGAGTATATTTGACACCGTTTGTTTTATACCAAATGCCAAAATTTAAAAACAATGCTTTGTTCAAATGCAAGCAACTTTTAATTCGGTAGAAAATATACCAATCATATATAGCCGATATGCCGAACAAGTAAGAAGATTACATAGGAGAATAGCTTTTGATTAATGATATTTCATTAACTGCAGGTGAGACGTATGAGGAAGTTTTAGGGTTGAAGAAGCCGACATCTTATACAAGTTCCGACAAGCTGTTGACGAGGTTTATCGCTTGTCTCCAGAACTGCTAGAAGCGACTGTAAGTTGCTGCTCTATACCAATGAATGATTCATATACCCTTATCTCTTTGCATTTCTAAAGAAATTCTTCCTTCAGTGAGAACCGTATAGTGTTTCAATTTGATTACCTACAAATCATCAACCGATTGAATTGATAACTAATACCTCTTTTTTAAGAAAGGAGTGGCTATGGAATATCAGATTCTATAGCTACTCAAAGGTAATTTATGGAATGAATAGAATAAAAATAGATAATAAACAAATAAAATATAAATAGACTATTCGCGGCATTTAGAATTAGCGACATTGTTTAATGTTTAACTTACTATAATAGAAATCTGCAGGTGCATCCATCGAGAGCAGAACCGGGCCAAGCAAAACGACGAGGACGAAAGCAAAACGACGAGGATGAAAATAAGAGCAGAACCGGGCCAAGCAGGAGGACGAAAATAAGAGCAGAACCGGGCCAAGCATACAGAGCAATATGGCACAAGGATCTCTGGGCACAAGGATCTTTGGAATATTGCCACGACGAGGACGAAAATAAGAGCAGAACCGGGCCAAGCAAGAGGACGAAAATAAGAGCAGCACCGGGCCAAGCAGGAGGACGAAAATAAGAGCAGAACCGGGCCACGCAGGAGGACGAAAATAAGAGCAGAACCGGGCCAAGCAGGAGGACGAAAATAAGAGCAGAAGGATCTCTGGAATATTGGAATATATGGCAGTGGAGCCTGAACAAGGCGGTGCCAAGAAAATAACTCATGAAGACACGTACAGTCATGAAGACACGTACAACACTTCATGAAGAACAGCTGCCAACAGCTGCGAACCATCAAACAAAATACCCCATAAGCCATACATTTTCTTAACATTAAATGTTTACCGATTAATGCTAATGCTAACATAGCATTACTTGATCAAGCCTTCGAATTGCTTTAATTAGCCCATTGTTTCCTAACTTTTTCCTAACTTTTGAGCCTCCATACCTCGTTTGGAGGCCAAATAAGATGAAAATGATTCTGATTGGTTAAAAGCTAAAGAAAATATAAAATATTGTATGCCATGCAAAGAAACTTTGGGCTAAGTTCAAATAAATTCTTGGTTTTCGTGTCAGACTAATAGCCACCGACACAAACTGATTACTATAGTCCCTGCCAGCCCGGAGGGCAGGGACTAATAAGAACAACCATTACTAATTACGAGATCATTGAATAAAAAAGGGTGTGTTGTAACAATAATCCAAGGTAAGATACGAATACAGATTTATAGTTACGCAATTCGCAATCGCTTGCATGCCATTAACTGAAGCATTGCTAAACAATTACAATTTAATAAGAAATACATAATCTTGAAATCCTAGACCAAATAATATAGAGCGGTTGAAGTTTTGGAGCCATTAATATTGAATACATTTACTAAGGGCAATGACCAAGTGAAAAATATTACAAAACCCTACTCACTACTATCTGAAAGAAACCTTAAATCGGCTTCGAATTAGAAATTGTCTTGTACAAAGAAGTAAAATTTTTAGAGTCAAGAAATCCTAGATATTTCTTGGGAAATTGACAACACTTGAACTTGAGATGGTATAGAGATAGCACGTGCGTAAACAATGGTTGGAAAATAATTATAAAATGAGATAAGTGCAAAAAAAAATTACAAAGGAAATGCAGCCATTAATTTCCTAGAGGTGACTTCAACCACATTCCATGGAAAACCCTGTTCACCACATTCCATGGAAAACCCTGTCAAGCACAGGAGGGGACGCATTAATTTTAAATTATGTGTGAAATCATAAAATAGCATGATCTTAAAAAATTCAAAGGAAAACCTATACTTACCCTATGCATATGAGATGCTAGTATGGCTTGCAGCCCAGACAGAAAGAAACCTTCATCATAAGTCTCAGCAGTTCTTTGGAAGCCTAAGAAGAAGGCAAGACAAAACTGTAAGATGAAAAGAATTAAGGGGCTTAGTCACCATAGAACATTCTTAATTGTATGAAATATAATATTTCACATCAATACAACGTTTATGATTTCAAACTCTTGAGGAGATTACCATATATAGAGTGGCCTAGAAATACAAGAAAAGCCCATTAATGCCACACTGTAATGAGAGGGTAAAAAATGTACCTGCCGATATAATGGCAACAAGAAGTTAGGGTATGGTGTTTTGTTATGAAATATTAAAACCTTAAACAAAACCAAGTATCACCTAATGAGAGGAGTGTAACCGCCGTGACTACCACAACCTGTGTAAAAGAAAATTTGTAAGAATAAAAAAAAAATCATAAACAATACATGAAATAGTAAATAGTAAACTTGTGTTCACAAATGGTGCATGATAGAGAAATAATTCAACAACTTGCAGCTAGAACACTGACAATAGTAAGAATTTTAAAAGACGATGTGGAAAGGGACAGAAGGTTACTTGTAAATTATAAGCAATAGAGTTGTTCCGCCATAAGCCATGTTAGGGTTTGTTTCACTAAAGCAAAGCTCAAATGATAGGTAAGGAGGTTTCTAATGGAATTGGAAGAGGCTAAGGGAGGGTTAGTCACCCCTTAACTCCCCTTCCAAACTCTATACCATCGAATTAGATCTTAGACCACTGATGGTGGAGGCCTTCCAAACTCTATACCATAGAATTAGATCTTAGGCCATTGATGGTGGAGGATGAGACAATTGCTATGATATGAAATCAATGGTGAGAGACAACTTAACATTCGATAAAGTTACGAAAGTGAACATTATAAAATAAACCAAGAAATATATAAAAAAATAAAATAATTACATAAGTACAATATTGTGCCATTCTGGAATCATAGAAATATGGTTTTGCATGATTATCACAATTACTTAATAGTTGCCTAATGTTTCGACCGATGGGTGAGCTTTCACACTTTGATCAATCCAGATACCTTACATGTTAACCAATCAAACTGTGACAACTCACTAATCTGGAGGGATCGTAAATTAGAACTGCAATAAATGAATGAACTTGCATAAATATAGAAATTATCATCCAATATTGTATTTGATATTCCAAACTACACCCATACGACCAAAGTAATGTAACTTTTCATCCCACATGAAGTGATAAGGTAGTTTTAACATTATAACTCCTAGGTATATTCAACTAATTAATAAGTATAAAAACCTTCATGAGTAGGGACTAATATAATTGGTTAAAACAATGGGTAATAAACTTGTACCATAGATTACTCATGAACCCTTAGTATGGTATACTGATAATGTAAGTTAATCTAAGTTACTAAACCTTACATCATGTATGCTCACAGTACATTTGTGTCTCAGGAACTATACAAAAAAATTTGTGTATCAAGAACTATAAAAGAAAAATAGAATGTTACTCGGAGATGTTACAAGTGGAATTAGGAGATGTCACAAGTAGTATCAGAGCTCAAGGGTTCAACACTGAGGCCTAAGCCTACTTGAGGGAAACCTACAGTAATCGAGTTATGTTACACACAAAATAAGAATTGGATATATGGAAACCCTGCTTCTTCTCCCTTACTTAAATCAAATCACGAAAACTAGGGTGCAGGTGAAGAACCCTAAGTCCATACCCTCTACAATGATAAAAGATCGAGCCAAATGGAGAAAAAAATCACTAATTGAGGACCGTCATAATAGAAATCTAGGAGGCAAAAAATTGTTCGAAATATTTATCTAATAGAAAACGATAATTAAGCAATTATATTCTGTGATTATTGATGGTGAGATAACTCAAACACCAACAAGTCACAATATGAATATGGGAATAGACTAAGCGACATTTCCTAATTAAGCAATTATATTCTGTCATTATTGATGGTGAGATAACTCATACACCAACAAGTCACAATATGAATATGGGAATAGACTAAGCGACATTTCCTATACTATATAGTTGTTTGAAAAAGAAGATAGGAGTGTTGTGCATGATATCGCTCCAAAAGTTTTAGGATGGTTTGTAAAATGGTTTCCTGTTAATATTTGAGAGACCGTTTTGATAATTTGCACAAAGATTATTTTGATACGTATTTTATAAGATTGATATTCATAAGGAATTTATCAAAAAAGTTCATAAGCATGGAAAATGGTTAAAAGGTACTATTGGTATCAAATAACATTTAATTGTAACACCAATTATATTGGAAAAATAATTATTTTATATGTGAAAAAAAAACTACTTCCTTATACTTGAACTAAATGCTAACGAAGAACTATTTTGAAAGAATGAGTGAACAAAATTATAGATAGTAAAAGTAAATTTTCAAATATAATTCTTATAATAGAGGAAAGTTGTAGCAACATTATGAAGCACTCACAAAGATAAATACACTCTATGTTTAAAAAAAATGGGGGAATGGTTGGGATGCTTCCCCAAGTAGGCATTAACAACGACCTCGAAAACATTGATAGTGAGGAGAATAAATCATAAATTAGCATTATAAGTCAAACATAAGAAATCTATTACAATTAAATCCAAGAGGTATAAATCTCATAATTGATGAAAACAACCAAAGGAGCTACAAAAATATCGAACACAATAATAGAATATTGACATAACCATCATCATAAAGGTTGCGAAGGTGAAGTGATTTAGAACTATTTTTTATTACAAAAAAAATAGAAATGAAGGTAATATTATTTGGGTTATCTCAAGGCCTTATATTAACATAGAAGCACTCAAGAACAATATTGTTGATACTCAAAAATATTTCATCTAACTCCAAATTTGGTAAGGATAAAAGAGAGAAATATCAAAGTTATTTTTGGGAATATGGAACTTTTGTATGTAGGAAATACAATGCCCCCCAAAATAAATTTAGAGAGCTTTTTAAAATTGCGTAGTACAAAATTGTAATACCGAATCATGGAATGACTAATTGGTTTATTTGACAATTACTTTAGTGTTGAACAAGCTAAGAGGATGATATAATGCGAGGTATGACTATTTGATATAATTTTAATATCTCAAGATTAACCTAAGCTAGTAGAGGAGGGTGATTAGAATTGAAGTAGGCTAGGATCCATGAGTAATCTACTAGGATTGGCAGAAATTATAATGTAAGACCAAACAATACAACCATAAATTATAGATGGAAACTTATAACTTGTTCAATTCTAGTATGATGCTCTCTCCTATCTCTCTTAGAAAAAATTGGAACAAAGCATGAGCCAAAAGTGGGCAACATAGAAAGTATATATATACAAATATATGCATGATAAGGTATACATGATAATGAATCTATATATATTAAATACTTTGAAGGGTTTGTTTTCCTAGGGAGAATTGAAGGATTCATGATGAAAATAGAGAAACAAGAAAATTTATAATCGGAAACCAACGGATAGTGAGATAGGACAACTAGGGAAATGTGGAATTTAATCTTAATAAAATTTAAAGTTGAGATAAGTAAATGTTGATAGCTTATTGATAGAAGTGATAGCCATGTTGATTAAAGGACAACACTTCACGAGTCAAAGCTATCGTGGATAATTACTAAAATGAACTTCAATATGATTTATCTAAATAGAGATGAAATTTGGTCAATGATTGATTGGAAGAAATTTTGTCTTACAAAAACAATATGACAAGATAACCACGCTAAGATGATGTGTTGAGAAAAATAACACGCACAAAAGTTCCAAAAGGGGAAAGGACCCCTAGAAACCTTGATCAATAGTTGCAGAACAAAAAGGATGCAAACCCCAATAGAAAAAATGGATCAAGAGGAACTCATGGGTTAGGCATGTGAGAAAAGTACTATTGTATGGTTTGGTGACATGAATTACATGTTATTTTAGATGATTTTAAGTATGTCCATATTGTTCCTAGTATCCCCTTAAGTCGGTATAGTTATATTATCTTGTTAGTTTAAATCTTGATGGAACTAGAAAGAAAATAACAAAACCAAGAAATTTAATTGAATTATAAAACCCTTAATAAGACTTCTACGGTAATGAACATGGACATAACTAGGTTCTCTTATTCAATGATGTAGATAATATATCTCTTGTAAGGGGTAGGAGGTTCTCACTTTTAATATCAAGAAATTATGATAGTGCATAAAGGATAATTGTTGGTGGCAAGTTATCAATGGAATTTCAAACAACAAATGCTAAAGAATATTTTATACATATATAGAAAAAATGGAAAGAAAAGAAAGGGAAATTAATACCAAGTATGAATACTGTAAAATGAATAGTTATTCTTGTATTGGGAAAGATTGTTTTTATTAACATTTCACACGGACCTATAAGTCAAATGAATTGAAGTAACATGTTGATTGAGTGAAGTAAATGATATATTGATAACAGATATATAAGAAAGGAACAACCTTATATTAATATGATTGGGTGTGAAACAATTCATATGCATATGAACGCAAAATAATGCAACTCCATGAATGTATAAGGAAGAAAAACTGTGTAAAATTTTATCAATAGGATAACAAAGGGCCAAAATTGTGGGAATGATGCCAAGTGAATTCGAGATTTTGTAATAAAAGAGAGTAGAAAGTATCCAAGTTAGGCATAATTAAGTTTCCTCGAACCAAATAGACAACAACATAACTTCCTTAAACATGGCATGAAATGGAAGTTATCCTAAATATTACTCATACATGATTAATCCATATATAATATTTGAAATTAAAGAATAGTAGTTGCAATCCATCATAAATACATAATTATTACCCATCTCTAAATAGTGAAACTACAATTTATACTTCAATGGATTGAAAATATATAGTAAAACCATACGATGGGATATTTTTCATTGGCATAGTCATTGAAAGGAATGTAATTCCATCATTGACAAGCTTACTATGATGATCTTAACTCTTGAGGAGTGTGGGTGCCAGCGCTTGTTGGGTACACAACAACAACAAGAACGAATGAATACACAAACACACATAACAATAACAATAATAATAATAATAGTGATGTTGGTAACAAAACTTGAAGTGGTTATATACACATATGTTCATAAGGAATGACTGATGTAAATTAACGATAGCCATATTGACTGCGAATGTAGGTTGAAATGGATAGGTTATTCCTGGACAAGTATTCTTGCAAATTATTGGATAGAGATCAATTGTGCTACAAAATAAAATAATCACTCAGGATAAAGTGGACTCGGGGCACCTTAGCCGAGACAGGGTACCTGAAAAACTGAGAGTTTCATTTAGGAAAAGCATATTTGAGCCTATTCCACGGAGCAAGAATAAATGCTAAGGATGATTTTTTGCTAGAGAGGGGGGATGTAATGATATGAATTGCATAATTATAATATTTTTCATCCATATTGATGCATTGAGAATGGAAAATGTGAATGAATAAGCGCATGGGACCATTTTTACAGCCGGGAGGTAGTTTAGGTAAAAAGGGGTCTTAAACCTTCTCAGAGCATTTTGAGGCATAAAATGACATTTTTGGGGGGTAAAACTTTACCTCTTTAGCGAGGTACCCTATAATTCTATTATACAAATAGATATCTTTCCAATGGTACAATAATTTCATCTATGAGAGTCTATGTGAAAGATTGATGCCACTCAGAATTTGACCTTCCTATTTTCACCACCATGGTTCTAGAGGATGCCGCATGAGCCACCATTATTCATGGAAAATTGGCTAGCCACATTTTTTTGATATGAAAGACTCTAGAAGAGTATATATTCTAACTCTACTTAGGAGTTGATGTAGTCAAGATTTACCACTAGTAGGCTCTTGAGTTGTGTTATAACGTGGCCACTAGGAGGAAGAGGCATACCATTCTTTCAAGAGAATTTAGTTCCATAGCTGAAAAAAGGTATTCAAGAGAGATAGGAGGTAGAGAATATAGAGAGAATTTGTGCATTGTAGTAGCCCATAGGCCATAGGAATTACTTCTTTGTACCTAGAGCCTTATTTTCCAAGCAAAGAAAGAGAGTGAAGCAGCCTCACCTTCCAAGTGGGTTTTCTCCCAAAAGGGTTTACCAAAGAATATCTTGTGTCATATTTTTTTTGTGTTAGATTATTTTTTTGCTATGTACCTTTTTGCGTAATTTCCATTTGCATGCATGCACTAATTACAATTAAATTTATAGATCTAACAGTTCAATAAAACTATAATAGTGTAGAAATTTAGAATTTTTAATATAATATTGTCATATTTGTTGTGATGAACTGTTGAGTAGAATATCTGTGGCAGTTTATGGATCATTTGGTATTAGAGAAGGTTTATTTGGGCATTTTGAGGAGATTTCAAGGACCTAGATCGATGGAGCTAAAAATCATAAAACCTTAATCATGGCTAATGAATATGTAAACGACCCTCATAACCCTACAGAGGTGAGGTTTACGCAGTTGGAACAAAAAGTCATAGATATGAACCAGAATGTAAACCTCATCATGGTGGCCTTGAATAATAGTCTTGGGATATTTGGAAAACATGGTGGTTTAAATGCATAGGACAAATGAGAA
Organism: Pinus taeda; assembly: GCA_000404065.3. Classification (NCBI taxonomy): domain Eukaryota; kingdom Viridiplantae; phylum Streptophyta; class Pinopsida; order Pinales; family Pinaceae; genus Pinus; species Pinus taeda. The sequence goes on along the minus strand of APFE030187431.1, from coordinate 1,699 downwards.
CGAGGATCAAAAGATCAGGGAGAAATAGAGAACTAGATGAATAAATAACCTAAAATAGATCAACCTAGTTCAAGTGTCATGAACCAATATTTGTCGCTAATTAAAATGGAATAAAAATTTGATATCAAGCCATACCATGGTGAGATCGATGCTCTCAAGTTGAACCATTAGTTATAGCAGCTAGAAGTCTATTTCAACATCCATTAGAATGAGGAAGCACAAAAAAATCTCGTTTGTGCAAATCAAATTGGAGTGCCTTGTACTAAATTGGTGGGAGAGCCTAAGAGAGAAGATTTAAAAAAACTCATTAAGTCACAATTTTATCCCATTCAGTATGTCGAGGGCCGGTGGATCTCGTGGCATTACTTTAGGAAAAATTCAAGCCAAAGCGCGCAGGAGTATGCGATGGAATTCAGAAAGATGGCTATAATGTTGGGTATCTCACTAAAGAACCCTAATGTACTCCTTAATTATTTTTCGGCACCACACCTCCATCTATACAACAAAGTGATGTTGTTCAAGCCCAAATCTATGGACGAGGCTTGTGTATAGGCATAGTACCTATAGAACAGAGGCCTGAAGAGAGTGTAATCAATTGGATCGAAGAAAAATTATAAATAAGATGCTTCTAAGGAGGGGAAGAAGAAGAGAAAGGGGAGAAAACATAAAAATATAGCAGCTACACCACACCATTACAAATATCCTAGCAACCACTAAAACATTGATGGCCATATGGAGGATAAGTGTTGGAAGTTGCATCCTAATCTAAACCCGACGAACAAGAAGAAAGATACTAAGAAGAAGAATATCATGGCCATGGATTCGAGCATACCTATTGAAAAAACCTCAAACATGGATGAGAGCATAATTTTTACATCAGTGCAGAAGGAGGTTAACCTAGGTAGTCTTTGACAACAAGAAGAGAAATAAATGACCAAACTCTTCCATATAAAAATAAAGGTCAAGAAGACAAAGATTGATGCCTTTGTTTGACTCAAGATCGCAAGCGAATCTCATTGCAACAGAGTTGGTCAAAAAGTTTGGATTGGAATTTTGTAACCATCCAAACCCATATCCATTTGCATGGAAAAATAAGGATGTAGAGATGAAGGTAAAAAAATAGTGCAAAATTCGATTTCCTATTAGTGTTGATTATATTGATGAAGTAGATCTAGATGTTCTTCCCCTTGATGTATGTGGAGTTGTGTTTGGGATTCCATACATGTACATGTGAGATGCAATATTCATGAGGATATCTAATCAGTGAAAACTCATCAAGGATGGAAAACCATTCATACTCAACGCACACAAAGGAAAGTTAAAATTTTCATTGGTAAGTGCCAACCAACCCAAGAAATTAATCAGTTCCAGTAATGTGTGTTCTATTGTTTTTAAGAGAAATTTAGTTTGAAGAGGAGTCAATAAGAGACAAGGCATCCATAGAGATATGTAGTAAGAAACAAAAACAACAATTGAAGGAGTTTTTACATGCATACAAGGATGTGTTCAGAGAACCTAAAGTGTTACCACCTAAGGGAGAATTGGAGCACGAGATCTATCTATTTTCAAACTCCCGATTTCCAAATATTAGTGTTAATGTATATATTTTGAGGAAGTGTGCCAAAAATGCTTCACTTAATTCACTAGGGACAAATGGCCCTAACAAAAAAATATGGGTTTTTATATGCTTCATATCTGT
>APFE030187428.1:0-10941 GCA_000404065.3 Pinus taeda | reverse complement strand
GAGATGTTGATTAGCTTCGAGTGGGTCTCAAAGGTACAAATCCATCAAATGCCAAATGGATAGAGGTTGAAAAGGTGAGGGAACTGTATCCTCACCTACTGAAAAATTGAAAGTGATCCTTTTTAGGGTCCAAAAGGCTTCTAGTGGGGAGAAGTGATCAAGTACTCAAGTTTATGTTAAAAAATAAAAGGGTCATAATTTTGTTAAACTTAGCTTCAGATCAAAGAGCTCATTATTCTTATTCCAACGATGCAAACGACACTCAAATTTGCGCTCATATGCAAAAGTTAGAGAAAGTCAAAGTTCAGATGTTACTTGATTATATGGTAGGATTAGATGATGTGGCAAGGTCCTTCATCGAATGAGGAGGTTCCAAATGGTAGGTCACCATTGCCCCCGCATATCACAAATCGCATGTCGTGGGTGGGTCACGTTAAAGAATCGGCCCCGAGCAAGGCCAGCGTTGTGATGTGATAAATCACAATCACACTTTGCAAAAGGGAAGACATTGTAGAAATTGGCCCCGACAGGTATCCGGTTGTGATGCGATCACAATCTCACATCAGTGAAGGGAAGGCATTACAGAGAATCGGTCCCTAGCAGGTACCAGGTTGCGATGTGATATCACAATCGCATATCGAAAATAGGGTAGAGTCTTGCACATAAAAGGCTGACAATACTCCACGATTGTATTAGAGAAAGGATCCGGATGCAATAAGTTGTAGGTTGCAGTTTAATTTCCCGTCGGGTCCACCGATATCACAATCTCACATTTCTACCTTATTCACAGACCATAAGCCCGCATAACTTTGCATATGGTGATTTACGATAAGGCAGTCGGTGTCAACGGATTATGGCCTGCCGCTTGGCAAAATTCTCACTCAGTTAGCATATTTTTGTGTGAAATTGTGGGTTCTTGTCAGGTTTGAAGCATTTTGTAGAATGAATAGTGGGAGAACTAAGGGAAGTCATAACGTCTTCAATTCTTATTCAAATTAGGTGCAAAAAGAGTCAATTCTGGCATTTTTGGTTATGCTAAATTCATGGAGTCAGGTTTCAGAGGAATTTGAGCATTGTAAGCACACTTTTGTTTTAATTTTGAGCATAATGGAGAGGCCCAAGCATTGGAAGCTGGACCAAGGAGACATAGCCTTGGATGGGTGAACTCCTCATCAAATCTCTATGTTGTGTGTTGTATTTTGATGTTTTTTGTTGTTACTTATTGTTGTTGAGCGTATATTTTATGTTAAATTGTTTATAACATTTACATAAGAAACTCTCATGTAAATCAGTTAATTAACAAAAAATGGTGAATCCTTAAGCACTTGATAAGAAAATGATAAGCATATTAGTTTTATTATGAATCGTGAATTAGCACAACATTACTAATCTGCTCCATTTCAGATCATTGATGTTGTCATATAGTAGGCTTCCAATCATTGACCTGTACAATGTTTTATTTTCTTCTCAAGATTCATCATATTTCCTCAATTTACAACCTATGACCATGGGTATGCTAATCAATATACACTATTCCTTGATATTCTTGGTTTGGTAAATGAATATGACTTTGTTGGATTGAGAAATCTCTAAACCAAGAAAAAATAATTGCTCACCAAGCATAGAGATCTCAAATTCCTTTTTCATTTCCATTACTAACTCTTTGCATGTTTTGTTCATACCCTCTCCAAAAATAATATCATATACATATACCATGATAATCGATTGATTTTCTTGTTCTTTCTTGATGTAGATATTAGTTTTTATAATTCCTCTTTTGAATCCTTGTTGTTGTAGATATTTGTTAAGTCTTAAACACTGAGCTCTAGGAGTTTTCTTTAGCCCATAAAGTTCTTTCCTCAATTTGCACACATGATCCTTATTTTTTGATAATAATAACCCTTCTCATTGTTCAATGTATACTTCTTCCTCTATATTTCCATTGAGAAAGGCCGACTTGACCTCTATTTGATAGAATCTGAAGTTCTCGAAACTTGCAAGTGCCAAAACAATTTGATAGGTTCTAGTCTTTCAACGGGGGCAAATATTTCTTCAAAATCAATGCCTTCAACTTGAGAATAATCTTTTCAAACTGAACTTTTTTCTAAAAACAAACCACATGGTGTCGACCACATTTTTATTTTTTGGTCTTGAAACAATTTCCCATGTCTCACTCTTCTCAATTTAATTTAGCTCTTCTTCCATAGAATTAATCCAATGCTTGTCTTCACTAGCTTCTACGAAATTATTAGTCTCAATTTTAGATAGAAAGGAGAAATGTGCATGTTATGATACACTTGCTAATCTTTGTCGAGTCCGCACTCATGTATCTTAATCACCAATAATTAGATTTTCATTAATGATTCTTATGGATGAATCTTGATGTTATCTTTGTACCTTCTTCTTCTTCTTCTTCTTCTTCTTCCTTGCAACTTGTCTTTTCTGGATGTTTATTTGTTTGTGATTTCTCATTTTAAGGAACTGCTTCATCCATTTTAACATTAATACTTTCTACAATTTTTTAAATGCTTTGTTGTAACATCTATAAGCCTTACCTCTTGATGAATAACCAATAAAGATACCTTCATCAACTCTAGAGTTAAAATTTCCTAAATCCTCACCATCTCTCTTTATGTAGCATTTTCTCCCGAAAGCTTTGAAGTATTTGACTGCTACTAGTCTATCCTTCCATAGTTCATAAGTGTTTTGTTGTTGTTGAATTTAATTTACCCTCTATTCAAAATGTAGACTATGGTCCTAACTACTTATCTCCAAAACATGTTCGATAGCTTTGATCCATCCAACTTTTTTCTATCCATCTCTTGTATGTTTATGTTCTTCCTTTCTACCACTTTATTCAATTGTTTCCACAAGACTCACAAAACTCTTCAAATTCATTTGAGATAAATTCAACTCCTTGATTTCATCTCAAGTACTTGATTTTTAAACCAGTTTCATTTTCAAATAAGAATTTGAAAGCTTTAAACTTATCAAATGCGTCTAATTTTCGTTGAGGAAGGAAACCCATGTCATTCTTGAGTAATCATCAATGAGAAGCATGGAGTAATTTTCACCTTGTAGACTTTGTGTTCTTGAAGGCCCAGAAATATTTGTATGAACATGTCCTAGTGGCTTCATTATTGAGTACTCATTTCTCTTGAATCTTGTCCTTATCTACTCCCCATGCTAACACTACTTGCAAATAATGTTTGAAGTTTTTGTAATCTTTAGCATGTCTCTCACTTCTTCTTTGGTGTTGATTTTCACTAAAGTATCAAAGTTCATATGGCCCATTCTTATATGTCATTAATAGATTTAATATAGTAGTCCCATATAACATTTTTCTCCCTTTATCTCATTAAGAATATATACACTATTTTATTTTTTATTTGCATATGCATCTAATTTTCCTTTGCATGCCTTCCTTATCTCACAACTTTGAGAATAAAGTGTGAGAATGTGTCCTTGATCACACATTCTACTTACGTGAAAACACATTATGATTAAAACCTTCAACATATATGATATTGTTGTTTTATTATTTCCATTATTGAGACTAAGAGTACCTTTTCAAGCTATCCTTGCGGTAGCATTATTTCCAAATATCTCACTAACTTCATGAACTTTCTCTTGTTACCTGTCAGGCAGCTTGAGAATCCACTGTCAATGTACCATTGGATTCCTTTGTTTTCGGAATGAAGTGTAGTTTGTACAAGCATAAATTTCTCCTTCTTTAGATCTTCTTAACCCTTTTTTTTCCAAAATTTTGTGTATTATTTGGTAAGGGTGTCTTCTTCCTTATTTTGTCTAGGAGATTCTATATACCACTTCTACAAAAATGTGTTATGTGACAATGTTGTTGCACTCATAACATACAACATTGTAATCAAATAAGGTGGAAAATAAATTATAATTTCTATTTGGAAACCCATTAGTAATTCTATTTTTGTTCCATACATTATTATTTTTTGCATGTGCTCTACAATCTATTGCTTTATGACCAAAGTGATTGCTTGAAAATCAATAACCAATAAACGAGTTTTAGTATCGAGTTGTGCAGACCACCTTGATGGAAAAGATCTTATGAATTCTTCAATGTTGTCGTTGTGAGAAAGGTCAAGTTTATGTAGGACTTCATTTTATTTATTCATGTTGCCTTTATTTTAGATGGATATTTTGAGAACATAAACATTGTTTTTATATTTTCATTCATTTACTTTCTTCGGTGGCTTTCTCTCCAAATAATTTGAATTTTCTTTAAGATTATTCTTATTCATACCATTGAAAAGATCAGTCTTAATGAATGTTGACCTTAACAACTGACGATTCCATCTAATATGTTAGTATTCTTTTCAAAATTCAAGCCTCTATTCAACTAAGAGGTTGACTTATCCATTTCAATTCTTAAGGAAACAATTTTAGCTTCTAGCTTCTTGCAATTTTTTTCTTTTTCCTTTAACTAGACTCTCATAAAATTCTTCTATCTTTTTTCCTCTTGTAATTGAACCTTTAGGCTAATAATAACCTTTTTTGTTTCTTCAAGGATTTATCACATCTTTGATGTTGCATCATGACACTCCTCTTTATATTTCTATAGCTACTTCCTTTGTTTCAATTTTTTTTTGTTAAGATTCTTTATTTCACATAGGGCATAATGAGTTCTTCTTCAAGATCCACTTGTTCATCTATTTCAGTGCTTTCTAAGACAACAACATGCTACATCATCACATATATCCCTTGGTGTCACATCATAATGATATGTCACCTCACCACATCCCCAACCACATAGCTGACACATGGAAACCCCTTGGGTGTACTTTGACTCACCACATCAACATCTACCACATCAGGCTCTTATTAGGCTTCGAAATTATTGGGAGGAAAGCCCGATATCAAAGTTTTGATCTACCAATGCTCTACCTCCTCACACTTAAGACTAAATGGGATAAAATTCTAATATCTAAATGTTTTTCACCCATGTCACCTCTAGCCATTTCCTATCACTTGGCTTCCTGTTGTGCAATATAACCCATGCCATACCTTGTATTCTCACTAAGTCAGTTGCCACGTGATCGAGACATGGAAATATTATCCCATGTCAGTTTACCACATTACTTGCCACATGGCATGACTCATGGACATACCATATCACCATATTTTTCACATAGAAATTGTATTAGGATTATTATATATCGATAGTAAACCCTAACTACTAGAGTCTTTCTCTCTTGATAAATGACCACCATATACCCGATACTTGATTGTTCATATCTATTAATTGTCATCCCGCAAACTTTTGGTCTATGTTAATTGACATATATGTCATATTATGTTAGTGTTAGCAGTTTCATGTCAATTTTTTCTTGGGGTATAACTACCACCAAATACCTAATGTCTTCATCCATCACTTGACCACTCCCAAACTCTTACAATCTCTGTTAATTGTTGGACAATGTGGGTTCTATTAGTATCAGGGATTCTAGGCAGTGAAATATTAAGCAATAGGGCACAATATCCAAATTTATTGATAATAATAACTTGATCACTTGAAACTCCCTCCAACTGGCTCCAAGTCATGTCCCCCGTGTCATCCATTGAACAAGGGGATGCAGCCAATGACTTTGTTCCCGAAATTTCCAAACTTCTTCCATACAAATCTACAAATTCAATGGATCAATCATTGAATTTCCAAACTTATGCCACATAAATCTATAAATTTAATGGGTTAATCCTTGAATTTGCAGGGCAATCCCTAAATTTCTATTCTTTTAATAAATCTTCCAAGCATATTCCAAGGTTTGAAACCTTCAATGATTAGTCTTGGAATGTGTTCCAAGGAAAGTAGGTTGGAAAGGTAGGGTCAAAGTCATAGCTTATGTCTATAGACTAGAAGGGAATTTGACAAGATAATAAGCTACCCAATATACTATTAAAAATTAACTAAAGATAAAACCAAATTTACTAAGGAAAACATTAACATAGCAGCAAAAATCAAACATGCAAACATAACATGATGTTTACCTTGGGAAAACATGAACACTAGAAAAATCCCAGCTAAGGGAATTCCATTAGATTCGTTGGTGAAACCATTGGCCAATTCATCCAAGTGATCCTTCATCGCTCGCATCCCTTGGCCGATTACAATAGAGTCTTCACCTAGCCTTTTAAAGGCTTCATTCATGAATCCATGGGCACAAAACCACTATTGCTGACCTAATCAACATTGACTCTTTACTTGAGTCAACTTTACCTAACAATTCCCCCCTTAAACCTTAACTTGGGGTTTCCCTTGACCAAATCATTCAAGTGAGTTAGCCTCATTCACTTATCCCTTATACCCCTCAAAGTCTACACCCAAGTTATCACACCCCTTATCACCTAGTTCTAACACTAGATTTTACTAGAAATTTCCAAGGGTTACACATGCCTTACGAGGTCTTACAACAATATGCATATTTACATGCAATTTAAAAATTTGACTCCATTATAACAAATTGTTTATATTGCTCCAACATTTATGTTACAATCCTCTCACCTTAACATGCTTCGAGCCTCATAATCTTCTATTTAGAGATTATTTTCATGGCTACATCTCACCAGTGAAACCGTCATCTCATTGAAACATTTTTCCAAACACTTTGCAAGCATCCTTGACATACATTTCCATGGATCTTGACCATGCTTTCCTGTGGCATAAAATATGCAAGCCCTCGATCTCTATCACATGTTGTACATGTAATAAATACAACATTGTTCCATAATCTCTTCGTTCCATTACAATAGTTTCATGCAGCGGTCGAATAATAACATCATTCACAATGTACTATGATAGGAATTCTCAAGCTTCTATAACATCATTGTGATCTTTGTCAATTGTTGTTGAGCATTGGAGAACATGCTCTTAATAAGTGTGAAAAACTGTAACTACAACATATAATTCCTAATGATATCACTCTCTCCTTCGAGCATAAACTCCACTCCTTAAGGTATAAAATCTTGATAGTGTCATTGGTAGGATACTTTGCAACAATGATTCCAAGGAGACTCCCATAGTAGTTTACCATATAATATCTATGAAGGTTCCACACTTCCTTTTCACTATGGCTCTCCTCATGTGGCCCTATGTGGAGTAGGTAAATCTCCTCTACAGACAGAGGTGATCCCTCTAGCCCAAGAGTGGGTCTAGCCGCAAATAGAACAACCTAATGTAATCTTCCTTAGAGTAGAATCAAATAATAAGGCCTACCTCTTAGAACACTAATCCGCTTGATGGTGATCTCGCTCCTTTGTTCCAACTTCCTTTCAGTTCTTTCCATTCAAACACCTGAAACAAACACATAAGAGACAACAACAAACATGCTATAATACAATCACATTCAATCTACTTAAAAATTCAGGGAATCTTAAGCCATCAAACGTAATATGACACTCAATGTAGGAAATAAACCAGTAGTTGTATTGATATAAAACTCAGAAGGAAATACAACAAAAGCCTTGACATTGCAGGTCTCCTCCGACGTACCCAGGTTCCAACACCAGTACTAGCATCTTATGGTTAGCCTCAACAATGGAAGTTTAAGGCTTCTTCCCTTTAGTTCCAAACCAAACACACTATTCTCCCTTCACAAACATAAACTAGAAGGCTAAAGCTATAGATATCTTGATGGCTATTCAAGCTCCAAAAAAGACTAGTTCAGCTTGAAAGGAGGAGTTTATATAGCTTTTATGGAGGGGAGATGGTTCCTCTTATGATGGGAGAGGTCTTATCTCTTTGTTTTGTTCCATCTTAATAGGGGAAAGGAGCCCAAACATACTCTCTCGGCTCTATCCAACCCAAAAATCTAGAACATTTATGTTCACGAAGCTTCTAGACCTGGAAACTTCGACTCCATTTTTAAAAGATTGCCAAAAGATGGTCGGCGCAAGTGGTGAATAGCTCACTTGTGTCGTTCGGTGCTAGGCCTAGTTTCAAACTCTGCAAATTGGCGCGGGGAAGGAACGGAGCACTAGCACCAGACTTGAAAAGGAAGATTCTTGGGAAATGATGGAAGAGGGGAATGTTCTGCACATGAAGATGGATGTAAAGGCATGATCTTCATAATGGGAAAGCATATAGAGTTCACTATAGAGGTCCTTCAGGATCAAGGAATGCGGAGTACAGGGATAGTGACAAATTTTGTGTAACAAATGCCCCCTAAAGCGTGAAGGTCAAACTATAGTGAGGGGTGAAATGCTCTACAAGTGGATGCGTGGAACCGGAGATGGTAGTCAGAAAACCTGCAAGAAGGAATATATACATATACATCACTGAAAAATTTGATAAATGATACATGAATCCTGGTATGGATGCAGCCATCCAGAGAAATATCATGTAAATGGATCCATTGTATGGGTGCAGCCATCCAGTAAGGAGGATCATATCGAACCCAAGGTATGGTTGCAGCCACCCAATAATGAGAAGGATCACATATAACAACTCATGGTATGATCGCAACCATCCATCTGAAAGTGACATGTACATCAGCATGATCATGCCACATCACCTTTCAACCTGGACTTTAGTAATCTAAGCCCAGGGTCTTGCACTTCCAACCCGACCCGATCAAAGTACAGATTCTAACATGTGAATAGATGTGTCGAAGTTTAACATGCTAGAAAGTCGCTTGATTACCAGTCAATGATGTGAACCATTAACAAGCGCGAGAGAAACCACCAATAATGACAATGGCTCCCAAGATAACAGCAGAATAATCCACAGAATTTGAATAAGGAACTAAAGTTGAACACTTGTGAAATCACCCGATGGAAATCCAATGATGTGAACTTGTTGTCGAGTGTGAAGAACTTGCCATTAGAGCATTAAATCTCTAAATTACTAGAAAGGAGTCTCTTGACCAACTTCGTGGATAATGTGCTGAAGTTGATAGGAAGTGACCTTGTTGAAGGAGGGCCATGATGTATCCCACATCATCGACGTGAGACAAAGGGATGTAATGATTATGGATGATACAAATAATCAATAATGAGTGTAACTGTAGAAGGATAACTCTTGAACATATCGGCGACACGACTCCGGAGTTTGGAAGCTTTTGGACTCATAAGATTAGAGGTCATGATGACGTGGCAGAGATCAAATGGAAAGGAAGAAAAGAACAACCCAACCCAGGAAAGTCAACGATGAAGTTTGGATATCTTTACTCAACACGAAGCAGGAAGTTTCATGTTCAAGAGTGAGCTTCCGACACAACTGATAGAATTTCCCATTTTCCCCCACCATTTCTGGTAGGTACCCCAATTATTTTTTATCACAAGCTTGAAAGGGATAGCATGTACTTGCACTGTAAGTCCATCCTTCGGATGAATCTGACCTAGTAATATTAATGAGCCCTAGGAAGGATAAGCTCATGTTTGTCATGGTGATGAATCCAATGTCGTTTAATTTTTTGATGAGTCCAAAAAAGGTGCAACCCAATATCTTTTTCATATTTAGAGAGTTAGAAAAAGACACAGAAAAGAAAGCTCCAAAAGGTCCCTTTTTGTACATTGTGTCTCTCGAGCGTGAAAAAGTAGAAAATAATAGTTGAGAGAATTGCTTGACCATGTCAGTCAAGGAGTACTTTTTCGTAAATAGTTTATCCCAACCCGAAAAAGGTGTAAACGTATACTAGATAAATGATGTTTCACAACCTTTAACGAGTTCAAAATGACAAGATCTTAACAATATTTTTGTGTTTTTAGGGTCAAAAAAGAGTTGAAAGCAAACCCCACATTTTTATTCTCTTTAACAAGTCAAAAGGGGAAAAATACTTGACGATATTTTCATTGGATTTTTTACAAGTCGAGAAAAGAGCTTAAACACAACTCAACACCATCATGAGCAATCCATCACTTGTCGTTGCACAAGAAGCAAACGCATTATCCAATTTCTAAGGTAAAAATAAGTGAAAAATCCTTTTAAAGCCCTAAAATATCATACAAAGTGAATAAGAAAGGGGAAAAGTAAATCATTTTTTACCATTTTACCTTCTTTTACCTTGCTTGGAGCATTTTTTACGCATTTGTGCCTTAAAGCTTCAGGAGAAGATCACGACAGATCCAGGAGGCCGATAAACGAACCGTCATTTACAGGTAAGATCTGAGACCATAAGCTTCATTTCCATCACTGTTTCTCTTGTTTTAAACCATTTTCAAATTTTTTGGGGGGATTTTGGCAAAAAAAATTCACCCTCGGTCAGCACGAGATCCAAGCCTGAGATTGTGCCGATCGAGGGTTAATAGCATAGGAACCTGTGTCAGCACAGGGAGAAGAAAAAAACTCATTTTCACCCAATTTCTTTGCTGCAAATCCAAAATTTCTTGATCCAAGACTAATGTTGACTTGAATACATGGTGTTTGCGGGCAAAATACAGTGAAAAAATGGTTGATTGGAAAGAACGTGAGCACGGGGCAATTGATGCACAAGAATTGGTAGATCCAAACTGTCTAGATGCTCTGAGGAACTATGAGCTCCTCAAATTCTTCCTTACACCAGGACTTCGGGCTCAACCTGAGCTGTTACAATACTTGATTAGTCTTTGGGACGTTGGACGGGAAGTCTTTGTGATCCAGGACCAAGAGCTAGAGCTAGAGACTTCAGATATCCACTTCATCATCGAACTGTCTCGAAGAGGGGAACCAGTCAATATGTATGGGTTCAAGCCCATTGGGGCAAGTGTGAACATGTTGCTTGCAGAAAATTGTCTAGAAGCACTGAAATCAAAAAGCGGCAAGGTTGATATCATGAGTGTTAACGACCTTGTATTGAAAGCGTTTGTCATGAGGAACGAGTTATATTTGCGGACAAATCTAACCTCCCTAGGAGCCTAAGACTCTCTAGTGACAAACAAACCAAACAAGAGCTATCCTTCTCTAGATACACATCATTTTACAAGAATTCAAAT
>APFE030187395.1:19261-37380 GCA_000404065.3 Pinus taeda | reverse complement strand
AAGTATACCACTACAAATGAGTTGGTGAATGGCCGCAAGATGTCATCCATTAGCCTCATGAAGGTTACAAGAGCATTCATCAATCCGAAAGGCATAACCAACCATTCGAAAAGGCTCTCCTTGACTTTGAAGGCAGCGTTCTACACATCGGAAGGTTCGATTGGTACCTGGCGATATCCTGACTTCAAATCAATCTTGCTGAAATATTTTCCCCCTTCAGTTGGTCCAGGAAGTCATCAATCCGTGCGATCGGGTACCTATTACGGACAGGGATCTTGTCCAGCGCCCAATAGTCAATACAAAGTCTCCAAGTCCCATCCTTATTCTGAACCAACACAATCGGGCTCCCACAGGGCGATGAACTCGGACGGATCTGACCTTTCTGCAGTAGCTCCTGAATCTACCTCTTGATTTCATCGTTCTCTATAACAAAGCACCAATAGATTGGTCCATTGAGTAGTGGCGCACCTGGGGTCAGATCGATGGAGTGTTTGACCTGACAGTACAGAGGAACCCCTACGGGGGAGGTGAAGATGTCCTCATACTCCTCCACGACCTTGCCCATCTGTAGTTGTCGTGCAGAGGGGTCTTGTCTGGAGGTCATGGCCACCATCTTCTTCCTTCTTTGAGGGCGTATCATCAGGAAAACAAATTTCCTGGTTTTGGAAATGAGCTTACTGTATTGTTTTGCAGTAACCAAAAAGATGGCGGTATGCGATGCTACCTTTGTATCTTGTACAACTTATTTCCCAAAGTAACAATAACAGCACGGGGCCTTGATTCATACACAGCATGTCACTTCCACAAGAATGGTTGTCCTAATAATACATCACAAACTTCAAGGGGAGCAATGTCACACAATACCCCATCCGTGAAGAGCTTGATGTTGTATGGAAGGCGACACTGTTGGCTCACGCAAAGATCTCGTCCTTGGTGAAGCCACCCAATGGTGTATGGTTGTGGATGTGATGTGGACGGTAAGCCCAGCTGCTTCATGACCTCTGCCGAAATGAGGTTCTTTTGGCTCCCGCTGTCGACAATGAACTGTAGCGGGGAGCCCTTTACCTACATTTAGGAGTGGAACAGACACTCCTCCTCTAGATCTTCGGGTTCTTCTTTATGGATCTTCCTGGTGGCAAAGGTGGTGTTAGGCTCCACATTGATAATCTGCATCTCTTTGTCATTCCCCTTGTCGGGTTCTAACTCAGAGTCGAAACATGCATCTGATTCTGAAACCCTTAGCTCGGCCACCAGTGACTGCTTGGCCCAACACTCACTTGTGTTGTGAGTGGAGCTCTTATGGAACTCACACAACTTTCCCGTGTCATTTTTCAGCTTCACGACGCTATTTTTTGCTTGCATCTTTGGCGGGTTTTCTTGGGCCACCTCGCCTTGGCTTTGTCCTTTGTTCTGCGGAAGTCTCACTTCTTCTGTTTAAACTTTTGCTCGACCTTGATGGCATATCGGTATGTCGTGCCGAGCGAGGGCATGTTCAGGAATTCTATTTCTTCCTAGATGTACTTGTGCAGATAGTCGCGGTATTTGAGTACCAAATGCTGCTCTGAATCCTTAATACCCAACTTTGTGCGAAGGGTATGGAAAATATCGGTAAACTTCGGCACATCTTGGTCCCTTCCCTGTCGCAACGTGGTCCACTTTATGTATTGATCCTCATAGCTTCCAACAAGGTAGAACTGCTCCTTGATGGCATCCCAGAATGAATCGTGGGGGGCTGCTTTGAAAAGAGCGAAAATAATATTTTCCCGACTAGAAAAATCATGAACAAAAAAAAACCATTTATCGACGGCATCTGCGTCTATCTGACCCTCGAATATAGGGATTTCAAAATTAACTTGTACTTTAACGGTGTGGCATTTCCATAGTAGTTGTTGGAAGACGATGCGTCGCCCCTGGGTAGCAGCTGAAGAATCTAGGCAACGTTGTCCATCATCGCGTTCTTTTGTCGCTCTAGGGCTTCTTCGAGCAAGATTTTGATAGGATCTCCTGCCCCCTCGTCTTTCTTTTCATCCGCCATGGGAGGTCATCGGGATTTGCAACGCTAGCCTTGCAAAGGTTTGATCAGTTCAAGCCCTAACTCCTTATATCCCGATCTCGTTGGGGACATGCAAAGAAAAACAGAGAAAAGGCAAACCACTCTGATACCACTAATCCAAATTTAAACAGGGATGCAACAAATTACAAAGATAACGATAAACACAGAAATGCAATGGAAATAATACTTCATTTCATTAATGTAAAATACTGAAATATGCTTACAAACAACATGGAAAAAAACCAACTAGGGCGATGGTAGCTTATCTCTGAGAAGAGATGTGGCGGCTACAGGCCTTTGAACTGTGTTACAATGAGGCTCGAAGGCCTATTTATTGTTGAGAAACAATGAAAAACCCTAAACATCCAAAAACCTAACTCTAGAAGATGAAACGCCAAACTGTGGGCCTCGTTTGGGTAAATTGGTACATCAACTTCCCAGGGTCGTAACTTTGGCATACATCTCCATTTGACGTGCACACTATCTCGTTAGAAATATCTATCCAAGAACTACAACTTTGGGAAGAGCAACATCAGTGCATGGACCCATGTTGCTCCCAATTTTCCCAAAAAACATCGTTTAGGGCCTCAAAACAGCTCTGAAAATTTAGAACTCGAAAAATTGCTAAAAATAGTAAATTGTGCTACAATTAAGAAAACTGAGAAGTTGGAAGAAACAATTGTGGGGGTCCAAGTGGACTTGGCAAGTGGTCACCAATATCCACCTAGATTATTACTTGTCTTTTAAATTATTTGAGGCATCAACCCCTTGAAGTTGAATCTTTACCCTATTTCCTAACCATAGCAAGGCACAAATCTTCTTCCCTTTTCAACCAACAAAGAGAAAAATTTATCTTCCTATTACTTTTCTTGTTTTGTTTGCAATTTAAGTTTGCTATAGAACATTACCCTAAAATCAAATTTCATTTAAAGTCATAAACCCCCAAAAACATGCCTTAAAATTGGCTCTCACCTACTCAAGCAAATCACTGAAATTTCGTCAAAACCATTAGGTATCTTGCTTGATTTAGTTCCTCGCTTATCTCCTATTGTACAATATCTTGGGCATTTGTTTTTTATTTAAATATGAATGTTTCATTCGTAAAAATCAAATTTTAGATCAATCAGATTGTTGATAAAGCATATCATCTCACTTTTTCTAACTCAAACCCTAAACATTTTGGAGGACTTTAACCTCCTCTTTTATTGGTTGAGCTATATCTTTTAAAGGGGCTTTGTAACGGTTGGATAATGTCTTTAAAGAGGCTTTGAATATGTTTTAGATCTGGAAATTACATTTAGAAACAACTTACATACATATTTTCTCTTGGAACTGAGGATTCTACAACATAAAAACCTAAACATCCTACACATTGGCACCCAATTAGTATTGTTTCATCTTTTGTTGAATAGTATTTGATAAGTTGATTTCATTTTAGAGTTTACCTTGAAATAGCATCTTTTAAATCAGATCTTAGATCAACTTTACCTTGAAATAGCATCTTTTAAATCAGATCTTAGATCAACTTCCATGTTCATTTAGCAAATGTACTTCTTCTTGGTGAATATCTAGATTAACTTAAAAATTTCAAGGCTTAGTTTCCAATATTATATCTTGAAAATAAGGTTGTTTTAGATCTCTTCTAACCCTAAAATTTCTAGAATAAATATGTTGTAAATGAATTTAGATTGGCGTAATTACCTTTTTTTACACGCTTAATTTCATAGCATAATTGTAAGTCTACTTGCAATTATTTAGTTTTACGTTGGATTGGAAATCTTCAAGACTAACTGGAAATATGATTCATTCCATGGTAGGACTTATTCTGATGCGCTGTCCATCATATCCCTTCCATGGTAGGACTTAAATTCATGTTGTGAATTTAATACATAAATCAGCAACACCAAAATAGATAATAAAAAGGTTGAGCTCTCCCTCTCCCACTTCGCAATAGAACAAATTGCACTTAGTTGACCTTCAGGAAGACCCCCTAGATTAAGACCATTCATAGTATTACATGAGAAAGGAAAAGACAATAATATGATAGTGATGGCTTGCCTAAGTTTCTTTTGGATCTCATCTCCATGTTTAGGACTTCTACAAAACCTAAAAGGTGAAAAGCCAATAATATGATAGTGATGGCTTGCCTAAGTTTCTCTTGGATCTCATCTCCATGTTTAGGACTTCTACAAAACCTAAAAGGTAACACTTCCAATGAATGCTTTATCTATCAATGAAAAGGCTTCTTCCATCATAACATCCTCAGCTAACACGATTGTCATCTTCTTTTTAAACACACACTTTTACTTAACCACCCTCACCACTTGTTAATTCAACCCTTCCAATTTGGTTGTCTATCTCAATGCACCTTCCTTATTCCTTCAGAGTTGGTTCTCCAACATTGTCTAAACACCACTCAAAATCGTCACCGACCCAACATTGCCACATGTTGATTGACCAAATATTTCATATACTTATCAATCAACCACCATAGGGCTTGATAATTCTCCATAGCATAGTGTATAAAAATTGAGAATAGGCAAGGGTTTTTAAGTTTGATACACTTTTTTTTTGGAGGATGGTAATCTCATACCTATATTATAGTTATTCCATACCAAATCTTTACACCTACCCTCAAGTGTGATGCCTTGGACAATAGTTGTTTGCCCACATGCATACCAAATCTTTACACCTACCCTCAAGTTTGATGCCTTGGAGAATAGTTGTTTGCCCACATGCGATACACCCTATACCACCATTACTCACCATTACTCCTAGGCTGACATCCACTCAAATCACTTGTTGGAAAAAATTCTCCAATCCCTTTAGCCTATAAGCACTTTTTTGACACAAGTAGGTCAACCAAGTTACTTGGTCTAGTTTTAGCTTTAAGGTTGATATATGGCCCTTCGATGAAGAGACTTTCACAATCTTGCCCCCTACTCTAGATCATAATTTTGATACCTAACAAACTTCCAATTCTCTTGAAGCTCATTTCTTAAGCTAGAAAATGGATTTCAGAATTACAATCTTTATCTTTCTAGATACTCCAATCTTCAAGTTGTCCTCAGTAGAATACACTTTAACACTATAATGTGCGTTTTCTATATTACATAATACAAGCACCATTATGTGTTCTTCAAGCTCAAATCACTAGTAATCACTAGTAATCTTTATCTTTTCTAGATACTCCAATCTTCAAGTTGTCCTCAGTAGAATACACTTTAACACTATAATGTGCGTTTTCTATATTACATAATACAAGCACCATTATGTGTTCTTCAAGCTCAAATCACTAGTAATCACTAGTAATATGCCATATACAATAATAAATCTTTAATGTTTTTTCTATTGAAGCGTTCTGCTTAACATTTAAGTTTTCTTTTACAAATATTTGATTTTATAGGTATCTCCCACTTCAATACAAATTTGATTAAGATGACATTGCCATTTAAAAAGAGATTTTATAGGTATCTCCCCATTCCATATAAATTTGATTAAGATGACATTGCCATTTAAAAAGAATGGACGGTAAAATTAAATAATTATACAGTGATAAAGCATAAAAAAAGATTATATATTTTAATTAATTAAAAAATAAATAAATATTTTATTTTAACCATTTTCGTTGACTAACGCATCATTTTCTTAAACATCTTTTCAATTTTTATTAATAATTTAACATTAACGTAAAATCGCTTAGATTAATTGTATTTTAAATTTTTTAATTTCATTCATAAATTGCTAAAATGACACTCTATATATACTAAATACTGTAAAAGCAACTTATACATCAATATAACCAAAACCAAAACGTCCAAAATGAACTTCATAGCGATATTGGATATCCGAGCTGTTGTCAACATTAATTTGTTGAAACATCGTTAAAGTGGTTGACTTACAGGAGGGTCCCTCTGCATAAAAGCTACTTTTAATCCAAATGTAGGTGTCTATAAATGATCCGTCAATGTGTACAAAATTATAAAAGGTTTAGAAGTTCCTCGTGTTTAATAATGATGGTATTTGGAGGAATGTTTGCAAAATTATAAAAGGTTTAGAAGTTCCTCATGTTTAATAATGATGGTATTTGGAGCAGTGTTTTCACTTCTGGTGAAACACTATAAATGCTTTTACGTCACTTCTGCTGAATCACTATGAATGCTTTTAAGTGTAAGATCTCCGCAGCTTACTTTATGTTTCACTTTAATTTAATTTTATTGATTTTTATTTTATAAATGTGGAAAAAATTATAATTAATGTTGTAATTTAAACATTTTACTAATTTATCTTTTTCTATTTGTTTAAACTAATGGGAAGAGATATTAGTTATTTTAGTTATTATAATTTTAATCATTTCATATGTTAAAATTACAATCATTGTTACACAGATCAATGTAAGCGATCGCTGTCTCAATAATATAAACTTTAAAAAGTGCCACCTATTAGCGCAAAAATACACAAATGGTATCTGCCTTTATATCATACAAGTTGAAAACCAGTTCTCTATTAAGGATGGGAATTGAGTTAATAATAAGATGGCATAGATTCAGTGATAGTGATTAAATAGTCGAGACCAAGGGAATTCTATGTTCATTATCATTGGCTATGAAATTCCATGGGTGCTTGGTCCAGCCTTCCAGGCTCTGCAAACATATCGTTCCAGTTTTGGCATAATTTCTTGACTGCTTATTTGGTGCTTCTCAGTTTACAATGTTTTACACAATACCGTGAAAGAATACCAAAATTCTGAGAGTGGAAATATTGCATGCAATTTCGTAGATATATTTCTGCCCATAGGTTCCATCAGCTCCTAAAAGTGGCTTGCCATCATCATTCAAGAATCAATTCAATTAATATCCGAACTGGAGGTCCCAAAAAATTTCAATGAAAATCTCATCTAATAGACAAATTGAATCTGAATAAACTAGTTACTACATGAAATATGATACACCCCTGGAACAACAAATTTGGCAGCAATAACTGCGCAGTGCGTCACAAAATAAATGCGTACCTCTTACTGACTCATGACAACTCCATTCATGCCTCGGCGTCATCTAATATAGAAAAACGCTAGGCTGGACTAACAAAGGTAACAAATAAGACATAAACAACGAAGTTGAGGTAGTAAAATACCGAACTGTCCAACAATCCAACTGGCAACCTTTGTAACATCTCGGATTTCGCCTTTATTTCTAAAAGAATCATCTGATTGACAACACCTACATGTAGCCTGCATTTCCATATGGATATTGAGCCTGATAAGGAGTCCCTGCAGCATAAGGATATGCAGCTGTATATGGATTGCCGAAAGGGTTGGCAGGAACTTGCTGTCCCATCATCTGTTGCTGCGCAATGAAAGCTTGCTGCTGCTGAGCCATAGAAGCCATCTGTACAGCGGATGGTGGAGCAACCTTCTGTGAAGCATAAAAAGGGTCATGTCCCGGTTGCATCATTGGAGAAGCCTCAAAGGGATTTGGTGCCACTTGACCTGTATGGTAGCTAGATACCTGCCTTGTCATCGCATCTTCATATAAGCTATCTAATGTAAGCTTATCAAGGCCACCAGCCTGCAACCAATAAAATGTCCATATATAAATTCATGACCCGTACAATCAAATGCAGAAGACTCGTTTTAATGCAAAAGATAAGTAGCCAAGTGACTTTATAAAAGAACCCACTATATGCTTCTAAAGCCAAGACGGCAACTATAGTTTTGGATAAGCATGTCAGCTGTTATGCTCAAATGTTAATCATCTGTCAGAATCAAACCCAAATAAACCATATCTCAGGTTGATATATACAGAAAACTGACATTACCAGTTTACTTTCTGCTTGCACACTTGAATTAGAGCTCGAAGTGGTGACAAGAGCTAGTTCCCAACCAGTGGCCCCATTTGGAATATCTAGAGCACTGTTTGAGGTTCCATTGGAAGAACTATCTGCAATTTTTTACAGGATGAGAAATGTCAGCGAAGACAACTATAAATGGCAACAGCTTCTAGTCGATATGAACCAATGACAAACACTTTACCCGTAGTAGGAACAATAGCAAGTGCCATCGCATTCTTTTCTTCGAGTGAGGAAGGATCGGGACTAATCTCATCTAAGCCCTGCCATCAGACAAAACACTCAAACGGTTCATTTCACAGTTGGTTAAGCAATGCTCAGAACTTCCAACCACTTTACAAACCACAATATTCACTTTTGCGAGAACACCACAAGAATCAACCTCTTGCTAAATCAAATCCTACAGTCAATGTTGTGTTCCTGCATATAAGCATTTTTTCAATATAATGAGAGCAATATAAAAAAGCTTACCAAAAGATCAGTTGTCACAGTTGGCACAGTTTCTACAGGTGCAGCACTTTCTTTAACGGGTTCTGGAGGTGGAGGAGGAGGTGGTGGTGGTGCATCATCCTGGGGTTCTGATTTTTTCTTGTACTCCAGGGATAAAACCTTTGGAACAGACTCAGTCTTCTATTCGAGAAACAGCAACATATTAATGAATATTTCTTTAATCAGGAATAATTATTAGAAAAGTTCATTAGAGCTTTGTAAATAACAAACAAAATGCAACTTCGATGTCTTCAATAAACTGTACTCTTAAGGTAGATGTTCATACCGACTCCCTACGGACTGATGATGCTCTTGGGGCATCTCTAACATACTCTTCCATTGCAGAAACGAATGATGCTGGTGGCTGTTCATTCAGTAATTTGATTCACAACAAACAAAGTATAAAAATGCATGTCTGTAATGCCCAATAGCATAACATTGCACTAGAAAACGGCACTGAATATGATGACAAAGTTCACAAATTATCTTTACCTGTTCAAGTGTAGGAAATTTAAAACCACGTCCAAGGTCAAGACCTTTGCAAACTTCATAAAACTCTGATAATCTTTCAGCCTACCATACAAGTCGAACAAATAATTTCAAAAGTTATTTCTATTTGTCAGGAGGGACACAAAATGCTACTCATTTCACATTTGAGAAATGCTGCCAGAAAATTTGTTTTTATGTAAACTAAACATGCTGGAAATGAATAGGAAAGTATGTATATGCAGCATGAGAGGAATACCACTGAAGCATTTATTTTTGGAAAAAAGTAATGCTGGATCACAATCATCCTTAAACAAAACAAAAAACAAAAAAGAACTGGTATATGCACTGTTTTGACAGGGTTTGGAACTGATGACATCAATTACAACACTACTGGAACAGTAGATTTCTAAGTATACCTGTTTACCAGCTCGCCTATAGATCTCAAGAGCCTTAATAGCATCATGGCGTTGCATTTCAAAGAACTGCAGGTAAACAGTTGCAGTCATCAGTAACTACAGGTCATTGATGATTAAGATGCTAATTGAACATACTAAACCATAACATTCTCTACCTTGTCAACAAGGTTGATGGTGGCATCATTAATTGCAGTATAAAGTTTAATGCTCTCCCTTGAAACCTGCAACATTGTACAAAAGACAAATAAGTATCCCCATCATAAAGTAAAGCATCAACTTTAGCAAGTGAAACCTCTTTCTTCATGCAAGACAGCAAAGGAATTTTAACCACCAAAGAGTGAAGATTCTACATACCGCTGTGAGTGCATACTGTATCACATGATTGGATATAGCTGCCCCTTCCGGCTGCACATAATTAGATAATTACATGAGCTCACCCATGCACAACATTATGTAGTGCTTTCAATCCAAAATCACACCGAAAGGACATATAACTCAAAGGTCTAAAGAACATATAATAAGTAGCCAGTCCACAAAATCAAAGTTACTGTTCATTTAACAATGATGGCTCCTATGTAATACCTGACACCCCATTAGACGATAAAGATATTGCTGCAAAGCTGGCAATTGTTCTAGCAATTCAGGAGTGTCCAGTTCCCTGGTTCTCTGCAACACAAATATGTCTATCGATTGGAATTTTCCATTTTTTGTCCATAACATGTTGAGCATAAGGTTTAATATAAGCAAAGGAAATAACTACAGCTAGCGGGTGACCAAAAAGAAAATGCATACAATGTATGTACCAAAGAATTTAAACTTGTAGATCTAAGAAAACAATTCACCCAGATTTACACATACAAAACAAAGGTACACTAGAATCAGAATGACTTGCCCGTGTAATGCTAATAAGAAAGCAACAATTTGAAGCCGCTGCACCATTTGTCTAAGATATTAGGAAACATTTTTAGTACACTCCAAGCAAAATGAGAAGGAAATAGATCACTGCACTTAATAGGCAAGTTTGACCCACTAAGTCCTGTCCACACAAACCATATCAAACCAAGAATTTTTTCAATCGTCTTCAAAATAAATGGAGCCTTTTGTTAGAAATAATGGTCATATTTAGAACTTAGGCGCATTAGAACTTAAGACTAGACATATAATAAAGTCTCACTAATAAAGGAATGTAATAATGAGGCATTTAATATAGTAATTAATGTAGTGATTATTACTTGGGTATTTGGGAATTACAATACTCCTCTCCTACAACGTAGTGACACATTGCATCTAATGAATGAATGAACCCACCTTTTCTCATTCAAAATGTGCATTCATCTCCACATGTGTGTGTGAAAAAAACATGGTATCAGAGACTTGCTGGGGAGAAGCAATGAAGTTGGTGAAGGAGCCAAGGGAATCTATGCCAAGTGAAGGCACTGAGGGGCAGATATAACAGCGAAAATTGGACAAAAGATAACAAAGGCAAGCCATCCTGGAGTGAGTCATAGGGGCTATGTATATGTATGCAATCAAACTGTGAGAACCGTGGGAATTCATAGCGCAAGGAATAACCCACAGAAATATCGCAGAAGGCAGGCCAAAGAATCATAGAATTGATGATATCAAATCAATTTCTCGACTCATGGAGTGACACTAAGTGTGGGAACTGTGTAGGTTTTCCTTTTGTGAAGCCTGTCATCACATGGGTAGATATTATCTGCTGAATAACCAAAGAATCAGGCCAAGTCAGAGATGTCATGAGTGAGTGGGTAGCTGCCAACAGAGATGTCAAAAGGTATAGCTTCTTTTCATGGTAGAGCCGCTGAATCAAAGTGATTAAGCCACCAAAAGAGAAGCCAACCTGTAGCAGAGGATAACGAAGAGCACTGATAGCTGTCATACAAATTTTAAGAAGTCACCACCTAGAAAATTTGTGAAATTGAGCTGCCAAAGGTGCCAAAAACAACACATTTTAGAAATGCAAGTGTGGATTTGTGCAGCTTGTTTCTAGAGAAAGGATGGTTACTCATTGAGCCGAGAGGCTCATTCTACAGCCCAGTATGATGTATAACATTGTCCGTCCATCATCAAAGTTGAAATTTTGCTCATGTCAGCCAAAATAAAATAAATTAAAAATCTAAAAAAAAATAACTATACAAAAAGTTTAAATAATGTGGGCTCATAAAAAAATTGCAGGTGAAGAAATTGGATCCCTCTCAGCTCAGGTTCGATCCGTATTCAAAATGGACCTATGCTGGTTTATGTTGAGTGCAGTGATTCTTATAATATTTTAATATTTTCACTCCCACCAGAGTAAAGATTAACACAAGGAATAAAACTAGAGTAATTGAATATGATTAGAAAACAACTATCTGGATGATCTGCTTGGTTCTTCCTCGAATAATTATAAATAAGATCATATTCATCATAAATGTGACAAGGTCATCACAAATGTGACAAGAAGATTTATTTGATATACTTGGATGTATTGAAATCTGAAACAATAATAACAAGAAGATTTGTTTGACATACTTGGATGTATTGGAATCTGAAACAATAGTAACTAGAAGGAAGGAAAGGAACCTTGGAAGTCTTAAGTTTCATTTATTAGTTTATGACCTGTGTTGCCTCCGTATATTTTCTTCAAATCAACAGATAAATATCCACAATGTTATCCTTGCAAGTATCAATTCACCCAAAACAAATAGAAACATAAAACTTTCCCAATGATAAGGAGGAATCGAGTGCAGAACATTTTATTGGATTCTAAATTTATCATCGCACTTTACCATTTTCAAGTTATCCTTAACACTTTCCCCTTTTACCCTTATTGTATTTCCTACTGAACTTCCTGACTGACATGCCTCAAGTTGGCACTTGCACCATGAAGTAAATTATTTATTTGCAAGCTCAGCCAAATACTATATTGCTAAACTGTTAAGCAGAATTCATTTAAAATCATTTAGGGTCTGCACATGTAGCAGGAACAGGGGTATCCTAGAGGATGCTAGCAACTTTTGAATCATCTCAAAAGCAGCTGGAAGCAGGTTGTGTCTCTTTTATAAACATGAATACACAGTTCCTCTCATAGCCTAGCAATAAGATCACACCATGCCACACCCAACAAATGACTTGTAAACTTTAGGAGCTTGCTTTTAATTTTCTTGTAAATAATGATTAAAATGTTGAAATCTCTAACTATTATAATGCAATGCATACATGGAAAAACCGGAGGTGTAATGGACTGCTTACCAAGCGCTCCGTTTCAATGTCATATTTCAGTACACGGTAGCATTCCAATCGTTCTTCCAGGAACAATGCATATGCACGTACCCACGATGAATAGTCCCAAGCTGAGGACAAAACCACAACCATTTCCCAGTTGATATAACTTAAGAAAGGAATAAAAAGTCTGGAAGTACGAGCTACTGGAAAAACCATACCATTTGGACTTGAATCATCCTTGAAGTAAGATAAATTGAGAATGTGGCCTCTGGATCTACTATAATTGATCAATTCCTCCCGAAACGTGGGGTCAACCTCTCTCAAAGCTCGATGGATAACAATTAAGGTTTTTAACGCAACCTACAACACAGCCAATATTAAATGAAGTTATTAATAACTGAACCAAACTCATCCAAAATCAAAAGTAACTGCAGTTTTACTTTTCACTGCAAATTGAAGGTATTGTCTATTCAAAAATTAACTAGGACTTTGACAACTTATGGCAATAAATGTTTTTCTTGTAAAAAGCAGTAATTTAGCATCACAACAAAACTTCTTTACCCTTCCTTGTATGTATCAAATATATGGCATTTAACATCAATATCGAAGTGTAAAGTTTAAACTACATTCAAAATCATAAAATTCGTTGGTGAGTACCACACAGACTCCAAACATAATGTAAACTAATGTGGAATCAGATAATCTTCCATATTATACCAGACTATGAAAAGGAACTGGCACAAAAACCAGATAAAAACACGTAATTCAGATTACGACTACTGACATAGACTCCAGAGTCCAAACATAATGTAAACTAATGTGGAAGCAGATAATCTTCCATATTATACAAGACTATGAAAAGGAGCTGGAGCATAAACCAGATAAAAACACACTGCATATTACAACTACTTAAGCGTTCTGCTCAAGTGGTAACTACAAGCACATACAACGTCTCATGTCTAAAACCTATATCATATATACATGTGCAATTGACGCATTGGAGTTTTGCTGTGACCACTTTACTGGAAAATTAACCACTAGGAAAGAGACCAAACCAACTTGCCTGACAACTGTGCTACTCAATAATAGGGAACAAAACTAAAAGCCCCTCACCATATTGTCTGAGCAAAAATGTAAAATAACAGCACTATAAAAGGAAGACTCGAGAACCTAAAGCACAAGAAACCCCAATATGGAAACAAAAAAACATTTCTAACTACCCAGCTTAACGTAAGGACCAATTCATCAGAAAAAGGAAACGACATTCAGTATTTTAATTTTATTTTCTTTCCGTCGCCTGATTGTGAAGAGATCAAAAACTCACTTACGAGACTATTTTATATATTCCCTTAATGTCGTGCAAGTTCCACTTCCCAAATTATAAGAAACATTTTGGCTCTATCATATAAAGTAAAGCGAGGATTGCATATTACCGCCCAGTTGTGAGTCTTGGCAAGACGTCTTGCAAGAGCATGGATGCAATAGGCCACATCTGCCCGAGGCCTTGCAGCCGATGTTGCTGCAAAAATAACTGCCCCCCAAAATAAAGATCATCAGATATTAAATCTATACATCTCCCTTGGAAGTCGTATTGCAATGTTTATGCATTGTTTTTCAAGATATATAAGCAGGTTATGTAAAAATGCCTACTGATCTTTCATATATGCACTCCAGGGAAACAAAAAAAATGTTAAAGTACAACAAAGAGGACATCCACCTACTTCGGATATGCTTTTCTTTTGCTGGCCGCTCAACATGATTTGTGGCCTTCACAATAGCAATGTCTAGATCCTGCGCTTATAAATAAGTGTTAGAATTGTGGAAAAACCCACGATGAATTTCAAGTAATTTGATGACCAAGTTCTGAACTTCAAAGTCCTTCAAAAATCATGCAATGTATTTATATTGTGCTCAATGCATTAAAAACTATCAGCGTTACATCCAATATCCTTACATTGCACTGGTAGAAAAGTTAATACCTTGTAATCACTGTTCACTTTGGCAAGACTAACTGTTGTTGTATCTTTCAGTGCACCCAATGCCTTCCTCAGGCTCTGTTGTGTGCCACCCCCTGACATTGTACAGGTCTAATCTAGAAAAACAGAAGCAAATTCATCACCTGATGATCAAGACTGCAACAGTTTATGAAAAAGTGATAAAACATTCAAAGAAACAAATCACTGAATCTTGCTTTATTTTCCTTTGACTGCAGCACAATATTAACCAGCATAGATCCATCTTAACTACAGATCTAACATGAGCAGAAAGGGATCGAATTTCTCCACGTGCAAAATACAATATGTAATTTTTCATTTTTAAATTGTATTTTTAATGCTATAGAGTATATATAGGACCAAATAAACATTTTAACCATAAAAAACTTATTTTTTTCATGATATACACATTTTTTTTAAACGATAAATAATAAATACATAATTGACATTAAAATATTTTACATAACATGTACAGACTTCAAAGAGACATTTTATCACTGCAAATTAGTAAACATAGATCTTAAATAGTTTATTAAAATCTTTGTTGAAATAATTTTGAAAAGTATAAGGTTTAAAGTTTTAAACATCTTACTCACACATTCTTTTTTACATCTAATTACTTTAGAGCATAATATTCATTTTTTTATTATAGCCGACATTATTTTCTATTTAGAGCATGTGTCAACTTGAAGGACAGACAGACGGACAAACTTACACATCCCCTCGTACTGGACTGTAGAATGAGCAACAAAGAAACTTACCCTCATTTAACTCTCTAACTCCAGGTTTCTTATTTCTTCCTGGCCAAATGACCTTAAGTATGGTAGCAACTCTACTTTTTCTTACCAACTTCAATATAAATGCAGTAATTTTCTCATTTATTGTGCTTTAATAGTTTTCATAGAATTAATTCATTTCATTTTTTTCAATTAATCTATAGCCCTTTACCTGTATCCATTATAAACCCAGTCTTGACAACATGTATGTAATAGATGCCGGAACTGCCGTTTTTCTCCAAAACTAACCTAATCAAACTGCTTTTGTTCAACAATAGTTCCAAATTCTACAGATTTTCTCAAATAAATCTCTACATTCCCAGGTTTTTTTATAGTACAGAGCCATACTTCATTTGTTTCCATCAGGAAACCATTGAATGACTTTATCAAAGTGGATCCTTGGTCATGAAAACCAAAGATATCATTTATCAAAGAAAATGATATCTAACAGCGTCAATTTTACTGATTTTCAAAACCAGTCATAACTTCGGTCACAGGTTCCCAAACCAGCAACTTTCTTGTTCCTGTCAAACAGCAACAAATTGACACCATATTCTCATTTTCCTTCATATTGATCATAAAGACACAAAACATTAAGAAAGCGATATCTTGCACGCTCGACTTTACTGATTTTCAAAACCAGTCATAACTTTGGTCACAGATTCCCAAACAAGAAACTTCTAGCTGTTTTCTGCACATACTCTTATTTTACACGTGTTATTCAGAACAAATCCCAAACTTTCGTAACTTAGGTTCAAATAGACCCCAACTCTACTTGATAATTTGCTCAACTGCCCCTACATGTGATGACTTTGCATATATTCATCATGTTGTATCATATAGATCTTTTATTTGCTGATTTTTTTCTATCAAACTGCTCATAATTTTGTCTGAATGTCTCCACAATCCCCTTCATGACTCTGGCTATAAGTTTTTGACACAAAAGGATTCTTCACAACAACTTATTACACCAGCCTTATCTGAGAACTGAAACACGCGGCGATTATTCCTATAATGATGCACAAGAACTCCAAACTGCTAACTACGCAATGATCAAATTTCCACCATAGAAAATTGTTTCCTGCTTTTCAAAATGCCTCATTTTTAACTAGATAGGCCTGAACTCCGATTATTCTTGAGCGAGCAGATTCTGCCTCTCCATGATATTATTTTATTGCTTCCGATGAGTACCCCAGATCTCTGCAGAGTTACAATAAACTTGAGTACTTTGTACCTGACTGAAACTAAAATTGATGACTTTATTACATATCGAATGCAAATTTGCTAATCCATTGACAAATGAACCCTATAGTTGAGTATTTATTTAAAGCATATTTTTTCCGCTATTTTTGTCCCTGAATACCCCTGAGTTAGTCCCCCTGAGCAAAATGCGCTGTAACCTCGCCCATCTCATTCAAAATCCGCCTGGCCCTTCTGGATTTATGCAACATAGCCACTGGATTTAAATATTTTCTGTAACATATATTTTAGCTGATTTTCGGCAAAACCTGCACTACCTTCACAGTTTTCTGCGAAATAAAGCCTAAACTTAAAGATTTTCTGTTACATACACTTTCTTTAGACGAGGTTTGGCAAAACCGGCCCTCTCTTCATAATTTTTCGAAAGAAAAAAAAAACTCCCGAATGTAAAGATTTTCTGTAGCAAACACCTTACCTGCGTTGATTTTAGAAAAAACCTACCTAATGTTTCTATTTTTCCACAAAATAGCTCCTAAATTTAAAGATAGTATGTTACATGCACCTTATCTTAGTTGATTGTAGGCAAAATGTGCCCTACCGTCATAATTTTCTGCAAAATAGTCCCCGAATTTAAATACTTTCTATATTATACAGCTAGTCTAAATACTTTATGTACCATACACCTTATCTTAGCTGATATTGGGAAAAACCTTCCTTATCTTGATAGTTTTCTGCAAAATGGCCACTAAAACTAGGGATTTCTGAAAAACGCACCTTACTTTAGCCGATTTCAAACAAATCGTTTCCTATCCTTGCGACTATGTCGAACAAGTCCACTTGGCCGATTTACAGCCAAACAGACCCTACCCTAGCCCGACTCCTGCCATCATTTAGCTCAACTTCACCGACAGCTCAAAATACGGTCAAACCTGATCGATTATATACCTCTTCCGATTCTGTTCTAAACGCACCAAATAAAACAATAAATCTCCACATTATCCCTAAAACAAACGATAGATATCCCGCGGTTTTGTCAAAATGATCCCTGCTTTGGCCGAATCCACCCTAGATTGTCCGAAAAACACAGCCAAACCAGAGATACAGATTATAGACCCTAACACCCAAAAACAAAGATGCAGGATCGTTAGACGCTCACCTTTGTAAGATCTGTAAAAAGCGAGTGCCTGTGTTTCCGCAGGTGCAGATCTCCAGATCAAGTCCGTCCGAGACCCGATTGTGCCCACAATACGTATATATATTTTAGCTAAAAAGAGACGAAAAAAACGTGCAGGACGAGATCCGAGCCACCAATTATTTGCTGAGAAATCAGGGGTTTCGATGGCAATGGAAATTATAATAAACAATAAATGAAAACAATGCTAATAATGAGGACAAAGTCCAGTACGATAAATGAGAGATATTGAGCTGGCCCTTCAGCTACTGCCCGCCAGCCTGCCGACTTTCTACGGCACAAGTGAATTTAACCATGAAAGTCAATGACCCCTTCCCAAAAGATTTAAAATATTTATATATAAATTTCTAATTGTTTATTGGGAGTGGAACCTTTGTTGGAACGTGTCATTTTCACGGGGACTTAAATAAAAGTTAGTTGTAATGAAATTTCACCAAA
>APFE030187395.1:4117-18904 GCA_000404065.3 Pinus taeda | reverse complement strand
AATGTAAGTTCACTCATCACTATTATTCAAGGAAAACCATGCCACTTAGAATAACTCACTAGTGATACGTAAGGGGTAAGTTTTTACTCTAGCAAAATGCCTTTTAAGGCATACTCTAATAGTTATATGTTATTAGAAAGTATATATTTTTTTATAAATATTTTATGAAGAAAATTAGAGATTATTTAGGATGAACTTAGATCTAGGTTAGAAATGCGTCGACCCTTTGTTTTCTGTTTTCAATGTGATTTTTCAAGAAAATCTAAGCATTATATCATGAATCACATAATCATAAAATCTAAAATAATAAGAAGTATTTTCAAATCTTTTTGAATAAGGTTGATAAATTAATTGGCATGTGGAAATAAATGTCGAAGGATTACTAAACAAGCTAGAAGGTTGTTTAGAGGAAGCAAGATGTGTTGGCATGATCTTAGCTGGGATAGTCATCATCCTTTTTCTCTACGTTGACGATATCATTCTTCTTGCAAGGTGCCCATCTGATCTCGATAAGCAACTTAGACTTCTTGAGGATTTCTGCTCTACCATGGGTATGATTGTTAACACTGACAAAACAAAAGTTATGATTATCAAATCGAAGAAGGACACTTATGCTAGTAACTTGGAGGAAGTGTCCTCCTACAAGTACCTAGGAATTGATATTCATCACAAGCTCAACTGGAACTATAGCATTGAGAAAATGATTAATGCGGGGTGGAAAGCTTATTCTGGTCTTGAAAATAATTGTAAAACGGCAAACCTCGTAATTGTAGCATCTCTAGAGAATCCTAGAGAAAGATTGAGCAAGTCCAGAAGCGTTTTATAACGTATAACCTCAAAATTAAAAGCAACACACCCTATCCTATTCTCCTTATAGAAGTGGGTCTTTACCCTATCAAGAGCCTCGCTATGACTAGGCTTCTGTTGTACAAGCACAAACTCAATAACATAGGAGACCATAGACTTCCTAAACTAGCTTTAAATTCCAGCCAAAACCACCTAAGGCTCAAGCGAGGCTGGTATAAAGACACCAGGGCCTGGTTAAACCATTGGGAGATCGACGAGAATGTAGCATTGCAAAACATTAATAACATTAAAAATATTGTTACTTGTAAGTTCAAAGAAAAAATGTGTTGTGAGAAAGATTTAGCAGCTAAAAGAAAATTAAGATATTATAAGGAGGTCATCTACCCCACCCTAGAAGATCAAAAGTATCTCTCTGTTTTAACTAGCTCAAAGAAGAAAATTAATATAGCCAAGTTAGAACGAACTCTCATGAGCTCCATAGTGAAACGGGTCGTTGGACAGTTCCTAAAACACCATGGATCGAAAGGTTATGCCATCTTTGTGAAAATACGAACATCGAGGATGAAAATCACTTCCTCGTAGAGTTCCCCACGTACAACCACATTAGATCTTAGTTTCAAAATCTCTATTGCAATACTGACGTCCCTAACATTTTACGATGTCAAAATTACAGTGAGCTCGGAAGGCTTCTCTCCAAGCTTTTTGAGCATAGGAATAAAATCTTAAATCAAACTGAATAATTTGTTTCTTTAGGTCCGATAGACCAAAGTTTGGTTTCAATGAAAGTTAACCATCATCATCACCAATATAATATATTTTATTATATTAAAAAATAATAATATTTTTTTCAATTTAAATAATTTTGAAAATAAGTTTAGATAATTAATTTGTAAATTAGATTAAATGGTTTTTTTTTTGTCGTAATCAAGAATACAATTTTTAGCTAGATTGTGATTTCTTATTGTTTAAAATGCACTTTGGAATGTATAAATAGATTGAACCCCAAAAAAACGAGAGGCACTCAAACTTTGCAAATTAAATAATTTAAACTTATTATTCTTAGAAATCTGTATCAGATTTTGGGCAAAAAAAAAAAAAGTTGCGAAAATGGTATTTATAAATAAAATTTGGTTGTGGAGGAGGAAATTCCCTAGAAAATCCAGGTGGGAGTAACTCCATATGTACTTGATAGAGGGAAATTCTTCATTGGCTCCAAAATAACTACCTTCATATAGAGGGCTCCAAAATAACTACCTTCATATAGTGTCAAACTCCCTAGCAAGGCACTAGTAGATCCATGTCAAACTCATGTCAATCTCATGCACATGTTGGACAAGTTGAAGGACCTCATGAGTGGACCTTTACTAATATGCCAAGGTGCTTGGCAAGGCACTAATAAATCCATGTCAATATCATGCACATGTTGGGCAAGTTGAAGAACCTCATGTTAGACTTCAAAGGTAAGCAACCCATCAACCTTCCTTCTTTTCCTATTGGACTTCTAAGATAGGTTGACAATATGTGAGGTCTAAGATCCACCCATCAACTTGGGCACTTCTTTGTCCTCCTAGATCGAAGTTCTCCTCATATTACGATATTTAATTTCTAGATTGTTATGTTTGTTCTTTTGAGTGTCTCTTCCCCAACTTTTTTGATATTTTTAGTTTGTTATATTGCTATCTTAGACTTTGCTCATTCACAATGTCATGCCTCCTTTTTAGACTAAAATTTGTTGTTGGATTCTCAATTATGAGGCAAGAGTACGTTGATATTTTTAATTTAATTTTGTTATTTTAGATTTCCCTACTCTTTGGTCTAATTTCTCTTCAATATTAAAAAGCACCCATCCACTAATAAATCCATGTCAATATCATGCACATGTTGGGCAAGTTGAAGAACCTCATGTTAGACTTCAAAGGTAAGCAACCCATCAACCTTCCTTCTTTTCCTATTGGACTTCTAAGATAGGTTGACAATATGTGAGGTCTAAGATCCACCCATCAACTTGGGCACTTCTTTGTCCTCCACTAATCAATCTTTCACCACTCCTTTCTTTTCAATTAAAAATAACATAAAAAACACCTTTTAATATTTAATTCAAAAAATATTAAAAAAATTAATAATTAAATTACATAATGCGAGCCCATACATATCACTAAATACTTTTTCCAATATATATATAAATATAATTTAAAATTCAAAATCAAAT
Organism: Pinus taeda; assembly: GCA_000404065.3. Lineage (NCBI taxonomy): Eukaryota > Viridiplantae > Streptophyta > Pinopsida > Pinales > Pinaceae > Pinus > Pinus taeda. The sequence goes on along the minus strand of APFE030187395.1, from coordinate 15,888 downwards.
ATATTTAACTGTACCTATACTGTTATTAAAAAACTCACCGCAATAATCCATTCAATACATTCCAAAACAAATTATTATATTAAAAAATCGCATTAATCATCATCATCATTCCAAAAAAATTATATATATTAAAAAAATCCATTAATTCTTTCGATTCATCACCATTACCTCAGTGTTGAATTTAAATAATTTTCATATCGAATATCAATTTGAAATTAAAATTAACATTAATTCATACGCTATAATTATTAATTAATATAATAATTAATTATTAAAAAAATAAAAGCTAATAATCCGTCTTCGTAATCGTCACATGTCCGGTATACGCTCCAGAAAAAACTAAATTAAGTTTTTATTGGTTTATTTGGTAGTTATTTAGTGCATAACGTTTTTTCTAAATTTAATCATACTTAACTAAAATTTTGATTAAACTACTCATCACAATGTATTAGAAATGTTTACTAAACTTAAGTTTTTTTTATTGATAGGTGGGTGAATCCTGAAAATCACTCTTACTCTATGGCTGAGAGGCCACAACTCAGAGGCATCTTCACAATGTATTAAAAATGTTTACTAAACTTAAGTTTTTTTTGATTGATAAGTGGGTGAATCTTGAAAGAGGGCACAACACAAGGCATCTAATCGGTCAAAGTCACCGGGATCGCACCCGGCCTAAGCTGCACCAACGGAAACCATGGTGGATTTTTGGTATGGGCGAGATTACTTTACATACGGAGTGCCTTAACAACACACTCCTTCACCACCTATTCTACATCTCTTTGATGTTGACTAAACTTAAGTTGATTTTATTTCACTAAATGATTTTATCTATGACAAAGGAGTTTTAAATTATTTTTTATTAAAAAAAAAATTAAATATATGAAAAAAAAATTAAAAGATACTTTCGCATCTTTATTAGTATCTCTAGTTTATAAGGATGTTAATCATATAACTATCGGATGTAATTAATTCGTAATAATAATGAAGTTTAATATTTATTGAAATTAGTTTGTTTGGAATTGGTAATGTCCAGAAAATGAAGTCTTATTAAAGAAGTGTTGGGTTCAAATCCGGTACAATCTCTCACGAGAAAACCCCATGCCTACTAAAGCTGGATCCATCGTAGGCCCCAGAGATTTACTAGTAGTTACGTGGATGTTAAGTGATTTAATGTGGATTTCTTGTTTATGTTAGTCAAAATTGAGATAATTTTGATCTCCTCGATTTTAGTTGATGAGGTCAATATCTTAATTTTCTTTTATTCACTATTTCTTTATTGCACCATGATTTCTCCTTTTATTTATATATAATAACTTTTTTAATATTATTGTTATTCTATGGAATAACATCATATATTTTTCCCCAATAATTTGGCATCTTTATGTCACTTGTGCCTGAGCCACAAGTGGGTTTGACTAGAGTTTGAAGCAATCTTATGAAGCCTCTTGTGTTCCATGTTATTTATTTTATTCTTGTATATTAGGTACTTAGTCATAGTCATGCTGCCAATGGGGGAATGCTTGCTTATATGAGGAGAATAAGATAGGGTGTATTACCTTTAATTTTGAGATTATAAGTTATAAAATGCTTTTAGATTTACTCAATATTTCTCCATGATTCTTTAGAGATGCTACAGCCCAAATTTGAACCATATAAGACAACATGGGTGACTAGGGTCTCAAAGAGGAGTTGCTTCTTTATCCCATGGCATGTCACTTTCTCCAAGTTGTTGTTGTCATATGTGAAATTAGTGTAAGTGATGATTTTGGATTTAATTATCATAACCTTCATTTTGTCAATGATAGCAGTCATGCTCATAAATATCATTGATGAATTTTAGTTGTTTGTCAAGATTATAAGGACTCTTCGCCATGAGAACAATATCATCAATGTAAAGCGAAAGGATGATGACCATGGCAACAAGATTTGAGCTGACACAACGTGATTTTTCCAAACAATGCTCTAACTTGTAATTACATATGTTTGAAAGAATAAGGGACACATGATAGTCTTACTTAATTCCTATATTATAATTAATTTCAACATTTTTAAACATGATATGTTTTGGAGTTTTGGGCCAAAATTCCACGAATATTTTTTGGCCAAATCCTATTTTTTGTTGTTTAAAATGGGTTTTTTTATTGAATATATGGATTCAACACCCTAAAAAACCCTTGGGGCACTCAAATTGTGGAGAGTATACAACTCCAACTTGTGATTCCAAGAAATCCCTGTCATGTTCTAGCTAAAATTAAACTGGAAAATATACCGAAAACTGTCCAAAATGTAGAACAGATAGACTACAACATTAATTTCTTCCAACCAGCAATTAGTGTTCCTAAACTTGGAAATTAATCTCTTCCAACCAGCCTTTAGTGTTTTTAAACTTGGAATTTTTTAGTTTTTTTGGGGCTGTGGTTCACGGACACCTTGGTCAACGGGTGGCCGCTATGTCCACAGAAAAATCTGGGATGATTGATCTCGAAGGGAATCTAGCCCCGCGGCCCAAGGGCTTCAGACAGAATGGACCCTGTGGCCTCCCGAACGGTGAGGCACTGATTTTGACCAACTGAGCTAACCCTTGGGGCTCTCTTGGAAATAATGTTATTATATAACCTTATAGCAATAATTTTCAATTCAAGATAAACTTTTAGTTATTTTGACATATTCCAGAGGTTAGTCTTGGGCACTATCTTGAAAAAAATTCTAAAGTCAACAAAACAATATAGAAAATTGGTTTTATTATTGCTACACTCCTCTGCAGTAATCCTTAGCTAACAAGATGGTTCATAGTTGAATGAGAGTTCCTAAATGCAGCCTAGCCTTTGGCTCTTTTTCCGCTAGCCATGTGCTTATCTTAATGTCGAAAATAATTCCATATAACATTGCAACAACCATATAATTAATGGGGGAGGCAAGAGCAGGAGGGGTGTTGTACACTCAACAGAAAAATAGAGACAAGGTATGCCTGGGTACTGGGAAATGCTTTGAATAATCAAGCTAAATCCTTATCTGTTTGGCAAGGATTAAAGTGTAGTTGGAGATTCAATGATTGTTATTCAAAGGTGCATCAAGATCAAGCATAAAAAAGATTCAAAACTATCCCCTACTGTCCAAAGAATAGGGATTCTCCTAAATAAATTAGAAGATTATAAATTGTACCATGGCTAAAGAGAGAACAATCGAGTGACAGATGAACAAGTCAATAGAGAAGTCACTCTATAACAAAGGTTATTGGTAATAGATCAAATGCAACTTCAATTATGCCATGTCCCATAATCGAATACAATCTTACCATGACCTTAGATAAGGAATGGAATAAACTGGATATTAATGTTATCAGTCCACTACCTCCTATTGTTCATTTCGAGGTATGGCAGGACTCTCCCGGGATTCGAGGAAGGCAGTTGGGATCTCTCGTTTCCATATGGACGCAGGATGGGTCAAACGTTATGACGTTGGACAAGTGGAGAGGGAAGGAAATGTTATTAATTGTTGAAACAAGTGAATGGAAATACTTTGTGAAGTTTCCTTGAGGAAATAAAGTTTTAATGTTGTAAGCAGGATAGTAATAATTAGCGAGGGTAGCTATAAACACTTATCTGAACCATTTCTAGAAAAATCTAAACCAGAGCAATATGTGAATGTAAAGGACCTCACTCATTTCTATTTTTGAAATATATAAAATGTTACCCGTTTCTTTAAAAAAAACAACCAGATAATTAACCTTTGGGCTAATTTTCCAAGGAAAAACTCATGAAAAAATCTAAGAGATGTTTTCTCACATTAATGATTAATATTCTTCAAAAGCTCATCAATATAAACAATAATATTCTACAAAATCTTATCAATATAAACAAATACACTTGAAATAAAAAATTTAAACTAAATACTAATAGTAATGAATAAAGTCTATTAATAAAATTGATGTAAAAATATAGTATGAATATATGAGAGAGTTTGTGGTATAGTCATTTTCCAACAATATTTTTAAAATATATTATATTTGATAGATTTTCTAACTTAGGATCAAATCACAAAATAGCAAGAAGCTTTATATATAAACTCCATACAAAACACACCCATAAACTTACAATATTTTGACTACATATCAGGTCTTACAAGATATGGATATCAATAAAAACATCTAGAAAAGCTATACTATCCATAGAGGCAACCAAATTCAAATCAAGTAGGGCCATAAGAGGAGAACAAACCAAATCGATTGAAGATGTTGATGGTGAAACTAGGGAACTTCCACATGCTATAAACTTTCCAAATGTCTTCTTAAGCTATTTATTTCATCTTATTGCCTTTGAATAAGGTGTCGATGTTTTATTAAAATATCCATTGTAATTGTTATTTGTGTGGCTAGTTGCTCGATACACAAATCTAAAGCCAAAAGTTCCTGAAGCATATAGGAGGATCATTGATGACTAGTCTAATGAGTAGTCATGGCTAAAGTAAATGAAACATGATGTCTCCTAAGCCTATCAAGTTACAAACTCCAAACAAGTCGTCATAACTAAGGTGGCCAACAACCTTCATTTCTCTAGATATCGAATATTAAACAAGCCATGACTATAATAAGAGGGACACCTTAGTGGGGGAGAGCTCGTCTCCTGCCACTTTCATTTTCCCATGCAAAGCTATGCATACCAGTGACATTTTCCATGGCACTGACACTAGTGAGAAGGCTTGGCCCTACTAATTTTATGATAAGGAATTAAAGTCTTACCTACATGCAAAATGCTTGATCTATGATCTTAGATGTCTAAATTGTATTCCATCCTATGCCAATACCTCCTTTGCACTTCCCCATGGTGTTGCATAGGTGGAGGGGATCTCCCTTGTCGTGCTCACAATGGGTTCATAATGTTGGAGTCCCTGACTACCTATTAACATCCCCTAATGTGACCACCCCTTTTACCATCCAACCAACATAATTGTCTTTATGATGCATGATATGAACACTATGGAACAAGATTTGTTTGGGTGGAACCATTCATCCATAGAATTCTAAGTGGATGGGAGATTGCTTGGTTGACTAATGAGTTTGTTAATGAATTGAGATCCTAAAGTACATGTACATATTGATATTATGGGACTAAGGGTAGACTTGATGCAATTCTTTTAAAAATGGATTGTATCTTTAGATCTGAGGGACCAGTGCCAAGAATTAGGTGCCTTATAATGTTATTGGAATCTTCTATGCTGACTAGCTTATAGATTGAGAATCTCTTCATGAGATTGATACCTTATAATAGTGCATACAACTTCGCTTAATTATTTCAAATTGTGTCCAAACTCTGTGAGAAAGTTAGCTCAATTTGTCTTTTAGGGTTGAATAACAGCCCTTCCTCTAACATACACCACTCCTAATATTTTATTTTATTTATTAAAAAAACTCGTTTTAAGAATTAAATGTATTAGTTGTAGTAAATTAATTAATTTAATTTAGTAAATTAATTTATTATAGGGTTGAATAACACTGCTTCCTCTAGCATCCACCAAGCCTAATATTTTATTTTATTTATTAAAAACTCAATTTAAGAATTAAATGTATTATTTTTAGTCAATTAATTAATTTAACAACATTATTTATTAGCTTTGTGTAACTATTAGACTTTTTGGAGATTTTGGTAATGGAGATTTTTTCTTTTGTCAAAATTTCATTTTTGTTGTTTAAACTAGGTTTTTTTTTTATATATATGAATTCAACCCCTAAAAGACTCATGAGACACCCACATTTTGGAGAGTTCACAACTAAAACTTGTAATCCCTAGCCAATTTTAACCAAAAAAATGCCCAAAACCTTAAAAAAAAATTATTCTTATCCTTAACTTACCACTTATTCTTTTTATTATATTAATGAAAATTAAAATAAATACATAAAATTCTAGTAAGATTAAAAAAAAATTATTCTTATCCTTGACTTACCACTTATTCTTTTTATTATATTAATGAAAATTAAAATAAATACATAAAATTCTAGAAGGATTTGATTTATCTTAAAAATATTTATAGTGACTATTTTTACCTTATTTTTAAATATTATTTACGCGATGTATTACAACTTATTAGTGCCCACATGTTTGTTTTTTTTCTTCATTTCGCCAAACTTCGGGATAAAAATAAAAATAATACTATTTATGAGAATATTCTATAATGTTATACACGTGAGTTATAAAAGACTTGGACTTTTTTAATGATTTAAATGTTAACAACTTCTTATTTAATAATAAGAAAAACGTTTTTAATTAGGTCAAATGTTCATGTTGAATTATATTTCATTTTATATTAATAAAATAATTTGAAATTAGTTTTTAATTATTCATATAATAATAAAAATAATATGTTTATTGAATTAAGAAAATAATAATAAAATTAGATTTAGGAGAGGAATCAATAAAGGAGGATTATTTTTTTGGATTATTTAGATAGATGCAACATTCTAAAACCAATTTTCATAGATGAATTTTTAGAACAATATTTGTTGATGATGAGAGGTTTTGATGCTTTTCAAACAACGCTCTCGAATATCGTTAAGGTAGGCGAGATAGACGAGATTACCACTCTGGGTTTATAGTCTTTACAATTATACAACCTGATTTTATGACTTGAATGATGCTTCTCAAACAACATTATCGAATATCGTTAAGCTAGGTGAGATAGACGAGATTACCACTCTGGGTTTATAGCCCTTACAACTATACAACCTGATTTTATGACTTAAATATTCAAATTTGAAATCTTTTATTGTCCTTAATAAAGTATTATTTTATTAATAAAGAAATAATGAATGATTTTATACAAAAGAAATCAATGTTGAATTCAAAAGCTTAAATAAACAACAATTTATAATTATCGATTCAAAGTTTCAATAAAGCGAAAATTTGAAAATCAATAAGCAAATGATATATATGTTAAGACCAAACTAAGTTACAACTAAAATTTATCTTCTTAGACCCCTACAAGGATCTAGATCAGTGAATGTCTTTAGAAGCCAAAGATGTAAATTAGAATCAGATGTAAATTAGAATCATGCAATGGTAACTTTGTGCCCAAAGAAAGAAGCAAAAACACAAAATCTACATCGGATCACTTCAAGTAATGCTAAAGTGTCATTAAATTTTGCAAAAATCAAACTAATCGATACTAAATAAATTAGAACTTCTAAAAAAAATAAACACATTTAAAATCAAGTAATCAACCTTGAAGAATACCACATGAAAATACCAATGTATCTTTCTTTGCTACCTCTCAAGATGCGTTGTGCTATCAATAAGATGTAGAAATAACTTGAAATTTGTAGTTGCTAATGAATTCAGACTGAAAATAATAGACACGAATTTCATCTACTCAATATGCAGAAAGGAAAGCATAGAATAGAAACACATGCAATAACATGCAACCATTAAATCACAATGAACATGGTGTTTTTACTAGGGAACTCGACTACGAAAAACCCCTCCTCTATTTTGCATTAAATCAGATGAGAATATGGATATATTATAATGACAACTTCAATCCTTGAAGCTACACATGTACTGCAATACTAATCTCCTACACTCTAACCTGCTCTGACCAACGCTTAGCCAAAATAGGCCTCAACCTTCCTCCTATTTCCTTATACAATCCTGGAGCAAATTAGCCCCTAAAAAATAGGAGAATTCCCTATTTCCTCTTGCAAATCCTAAAGGAATCGATCATCTACTCTGATGCAAAACTTGTACACTCAACTAGTATACAATTGACAATTACAATGTTCCTTTTCCTCCACCTCAACTAGGCAATTCAAATTCCATGCATGAATAGGGCTATTTTTAGTAAATTGATCAGTTAACTAAGAGATCAGTGAGTTAACAACAATTACTATTACTCGATTGAACTCTTATTGACTCTATTATAGGCTAGAGCTAAAATAATTGAGTTTCACTAATAATAACTCCACTAGATTGCTAGATTTTAGCAATCAACTCATGCACAACTCTACTTCTAGCCCACAAACTCGAATTGACTTATTTAACTGAGTGATTTGGCCATGTCACTCCTACTAACTGAAACTCAAGTCATCCTCCTAATGTGGAAAATTTAATTTCTCCATTTGAGTAAGGCACAAGTCAAATGAAACCTTTTCTTGCTACAATTTAACACTCCCTCTTAGCAAGAAAAGGGTTCTTTACCACCCCAATCCTACTCTTGTGGAACTCAAACTTGCCTCTTGACAAAGCCTTTGTCAAAATGTTTGCATCTTGCTCCTTTATAGGAATGTATTGCAACATGATGATCCTCCTTTGTGCACAATCTCTCAGGTGATGGTACTCAATGTCTATATGATTGGACCTATCATTAAACACTAGATTTTTAGAGAGTTTGATACAACTTTGATTATCACAATGAATCAATGTAGGATCCATCCCCTAGCTGAAGAGACCAACCAATATCTTCCTCATCCAAATAGCCTCGCATGATGCTTGATTAGTAGCCATATACTAGGCCTTTGGTGAGCTGAGTGCTACAGATATTTGTTTCTTGCTATACCAAGAAATTGTTGTTGACCTAACAATTGGGTGATTTAATTGTGAGTTAAATCCCTGTCATTAATTGTCAACTCGGGGTTTGTAGACTGATGACGTATACCTGTATTATATGTACTAGGTGGTTATTTATCATAATATATTAGTTATAATGCAATTAAAACTAATTACAAAGTTAATTAAACCATTCTAATCCAAATCAAACCAAACATAAAGAAATTGAAATCACACTCGCATAAAGGAAATCACTCCTGCTTGAAATTAAAATCACACTTGCATAAAGGAAATCACACTTGCTTGAAATTGAAATCACACTTGCTTGAAATTGAAATCACACCACACTTGCATATTGAAGTCACACCACACTTGCATAAATTAAATTCACACCACACTTGCATAATTGAAATCACACTTGCTGAATTGAAATCATAGTCACACTTCATGAAATGAAATCACACTTGCTGAAAGGAAAAGCACACTTGCATAAAATGAAAACACACTTTTTGAAAATAAATAAAATAACAGAACTATACTATGTTGCCGATATGTACAAAGATGTGCAAACTGTGGTTTATGGGGGCGCCCTCCATTCCTCAACAAGCACATTGAACAACTATCACATCTTGGAGATCAAAGTAGCAGTACGTATTTCATAAAATGAGTTACAAGATATTACAATAATTCTCTATCCTCACTTTACAAATAACATCTTGGATGGAACTTGGAACCTCCAGCTATTGATTAGCAACTAACACTAACACTAACTACTTAACAACTGACAACCCTTTGTATGAAATCTTCATGAGTTGGAATTTGAAATGCGAATTTGTGGTTGGGTGGCCAAGTAGGACCCTTCTAGAATCTCCAAGTAGGCCTACAATATCACAAAACTCATAACACTTTTAAATATATATGAAAATATGTTAATTTCCTAATATTTAATCACAAATTCACTTAAAATACTTAAAACCAATAACTTGGAAAATAATAATAAACCCATATGATTATGAAAATGGTTACAAAATGTAGGGTTATGGAGTTATAAAGTTATGGAATGAGGGTCAAATAATGGAAATGAAGGTGAAAGTGGATGACATTTTGGAGACCCAACATTAACATTGAAGATAGCTCATGATGTGCTTTTCCTGTCTAATGGACTCCCTATCCAATCTGCATTTGTGAAGTCTTCCAAGAGTCCTCTTGTACTATAAACCAAAATATATTGTGCCTATGAGGTATCTAAGAACATGTTTTGCTACTTTCTAATGAAGCTTGGTAAGCTCCACCATAGACTAACTAAGTTGATTAACAACAACAAAAAATATCGGGCCTTGTGTTTACCAAGTACATCAAGGACACCACCAACTGTCTGTAGATAATGCCATTTATTACCTCTCCTATAGAAGCATACTCTTTCCTCCAATTAGTAGCTAGAGGAGTGTCCATGGGATTGCTATCCTGCATATGGAATCTCTGAAGGATTTTAGAGGTGTACTTCCCCTGACCAAGAAATAGTTCTCCATCTCCCTACCACACCTCCAAACCAAGGAAGTAGTGCATCAAGACCATATCCTTTATCTCGAAATCTCTTACAAAGTCATCCTTGCAATATTGGATCAACCTCTCGTCTCCTTTTAGTATCAAGTCGTCTACATATAGGACTAAGATGAGCATATTGTCATCTACCAAAATGTAGTAGAGATTGGCATATGCTTCACTCTTAATGAATCCCAATCCACCGAGATAGGAATCTATGTAAGTGTACCAGTCATGAGGTGCTTGCATGAGACCATAGAGGGCTCTCCTGAGTCTACACACACGCGTCTCCCTGACAAATGTCTTAAAACCCTTAGGCTACTCAATGTAGATCTCTTCCACAACCACTCCATTGAGGAAGGAAGTCTTAAAATCCATTTGTTGGATCTTCCACCCAAGCTATGATGTCAATTCTAGTATGGTCATGATAGAAAAATATCTTTCCACAAACAAATTTCTCCTCATAATCAACTCCATCTACCTGGGAGAAGCCTTTGGCCACAAATCTAGCCTTGTACTTCTCAACAATGTCTTCAACTGCATGTTTCACCTTATACACCCACCTGGAACCAATAGTAGATTTCCCCTCAGGTCTAGGCACAATCTCCCATGCATCATTCTTCATGATGGATTCATACTCCTCCACCATGGAATCTACCCACACCTACTGGGAAACTACTTCCTCAAATGAAGAAGGCTCATAATCAATCAGTTCTATCATGAGTGCCACATATCTAGTATATATATGTATGGTGATCTCCTATGTTTGCACAAGGAACCAAGAGCTCCAACATGCTCCTGAGCATCCTGCACCAATCTGTCTACCTCCTTGGTCCTCTTTCTCCCTTCTAGAGAAAGCCTCTTAAGGTGTGATCATTCCAAGAATATTGTGAGGGCTCTTGTTATGCAAATAAACAAATATATTGCATGCTTCTGCCCACATATATAGTGGTAGTACCTGATCATGCAGCCCCTAAAATGCCTCTATTTTTCCTCTATTCCACCACCTTTTTTGTGGGTTGTGAGGTGCGATCAACTCCCTTCTAATACCCTCCATGGCACATAATTCTTTGAAGGCATTAAACACATACTCTTCATTGTCACTCACTGCTAAATGTGTTTTTAGCTGTAAAAAGGGTAAGAAAGAACAATGAAGTTTGAAGCCATTTTGCAAGCCACAAAAGCTCTCAAATCTTAATCAGACCCTCTCCATTATGTGTGCCCAGAATAATCTTTCCAACATTATGTGGAAGTCCAAAAATGGACTTCTGGATCAAAAGTTAGAGCAGATTTAAACTGCCCTTTGAAAGCTAGAAAACAAAGAGAAAATACCAAGGGAGGCTCATTGCAATTGGAGTTCGAAGGCCCATGGCGCGTAGCGTATCAATGGTTCACGAGGTAGAGGTGCCGATATCGCATATCGGCGATCGGAGGGCCCCGGGCACAATAAGTTGGTGATTGGCAGTGGGGAGGTCCCGCATATCGGGCATCCTGTGATCCCGTTGTTATAGACATTTTTGGGCACTGCAACCCCGATCATACATGTCCATAAACCAAGGGCTCCTAAGTCCCTAAAAGTGTTGCTTCACTCCCTAAAAGAACAAGGTCAGCTGATTACATCATCTCCCAGAAGTTCTCCACAGAAAACTGCTCAGAACTGGTCAAAACTGGACCATACAGAATGCCTAGTGCAGA